>JAQIXP010001233.1:0-19403 GCA_034700285.1 Proteroiulus fuscus | reverse complement strand
TCAGGGAAATCCCATCCTGCAGTGCACTAGAGGTTACCTTTTTTCTGTCATATCTCACCTTTCACCTTAATTTACTCCACTCTTTTACTACCTTTCTAAAACTATTTCTGTACAAAAAGTTCCTCCACCAACACCTCCCGTCACATACGCTCCAACACCGAGACCCGAATGTCTTCGAGACGAAGACTGTCCGAACGACAAGGCCTGTTTCGACAAGAGATGTCAGAATCCTTGCATTCTCAGACAGCCTTGTGGGGTCAATGCGGAGTGCGAGGCCGTTGACCACACTCATTCATGCACTTGCTTAGAAGGCTACACCGGAAATCCTTGGGTCCAGTGCATCAGAGGTGATTTAGAACAGACAAGAATACCACATGTTGCTCTTATAAAATATACATCTCTTTGAAGAAACTGGCACAAGCTATTGACATTATAAAAACAAAAATTAAAACTGAAGGGAGAACTCATCAATTCAAATTTGAACATAAAAAGGGAAGGACCCAGACCATTGAATAGCAAAGCATTCAGAAATACATTTATAAATGCATTTCTAATTGCATGGTAAAATAAATAAATAAATAGTATAAAGCAGTAAAAAGGCATTTATAAATTTCATTCTTAAATTTTTTGATTTCCGAAAGCATTTTGAAATGTATTTGTAAGTAAGCCGAATCTGCTTTGGACCAAAATTATAGACATTCGTCGTGTTATGTCAGTTTCATCAGTAGGCATCTTGTAGGCTCCACTTGCCCCCTTATGGACATATTCCTGTTCCCAGAATGGTCCCATTCTGACCAGAACACTTGTACTTTATCCTAGCTAAGGTGGTATAGTGGTTAACACTCCCGCCTGGCATTCGGGAAACCTGGGTACAATTCCCAAGGTCGGCTGCCTTGAATTGGTTTTCGTGGTTTCCATGGTCCTTCCAGGCGAATGCTGGGGCAGTTCCCATTAGTCGGCCACGACCGCAAGTACCCTCCCACCTCCCCTCCCTCCCAAGAAGGGCACTAAAGAGCTCGTAGCCCAGTAGGGGAATGTACAAACAAACAAACAAACAAACAAGTGTGCCAGATTCTTAGGCCCAGTATATTTTATTTAAGCAACTGCAATAACTTCAGGAAAACTAAAAATATCTAAATTCGCAAATTTAAGTCCCGCCGCCAACCCCACCGCCACAACCGTCCACGCCGAGACCAGAATGCCGCACGGACGAAGAATGTCCATATCATAGGGCCTGCTTTGACCACAAGTGTCAAGATCCGTGCGAGGTCAGGCGTCCATGTGGCGTAAACACAGAATGCAGCACGCAGAATCACGTGCCAATATGCACTTGTCTTAAGGGATACATCGGAAACCCATTGGTCCAGTGCACGAAGAGTAGGTCCCATCCCATCATTCTTGCTATCACAATTTTCGTTTCTTCTCACTTTTTTTATCTTCTTTCATATCAGTTCCTCCACCTTCATCCCGACCATTTGAACCTTCCACCCCTCGCCCAGAATGTCTTAGGGATGATGAATGCCCGAACGACAAGGCTTGCTTCGACCGTAGATGCCAAAATCCGTGTCTGGTCAAGCAATCTTGCGGGGTCAATGCTAACTGTAGACCCATCAATCACAGTCCTACTTGCACTTGCTTGGAAGGTTACGTAGGAAATCCTTGGGTCCAATGCACAAGAGGTTACACGTCACGAAAGTCACTTTTACTCTTGATTCTCAATGTATTTATCACTTCTCTAAATGTGCCGTTTCTCCTATCCTTCCTTCCTTCCTTTCTCACTTCCTGTAGTTCCTCCTCCTACACTTCCTCCAACGACAACTCCGAGACCCGAATGTCGTAAGGACGAAGATTGTCCCGACGACAAGGCCTGCTTCGACAACTTCTGTAAGAATCCTTGCATTGTCCGAAATCCCTGCGGCGTCAATGCCGAATGCCGGCCGGTTGACCACCTTCCCATGTGCACTTGCCTTCCGGGATATCAAGGAAATCCAATCCTGCAGTGCACGAGAGGTAACCTTTTTTTCTGTCCACGTCTCACCTTTCACCTCATTTAACTTTACTCTTTTAATTCCTTTCTTAACTCCTTCTGCACAACAAAAGTTCTTCCTCCGACACCTCCCGTTACCTCTGCCCCAACACCGAGACCCGAATGTCTCAGGGACGAGGACTGTCCGAACGACAAGGCCTGTTTCGACAAGAGATGTCAGAATCCTTGCATTCTAAGACAGCCTTGTGGGGTCAATGCGGAGTGCGAGGCCGTTGACCATAGTCATGTATGCACATGCCTAAAAGGTTACACTGGAAATCCATGGGTCCAGTGCATTAAAGGTAGCCTCTTGCATCAGAAACCATCAACCGTAAATTTCCAAATTGTGGGTGGCAGGCCATTCATCAGTTTAGTTATTCCGAAATGCATTTTCTACAAAATGAGGACTCGGCATGTTGTTCCGTATCGGATACCATTATATATTCTTAAAAAATTTGGTTTAAGGGACAGTCTCACTTTGAAACAAGTTGATTTTAATAAAAAGAGCGTGAAAAATTATAATCAAAATGGAAATTGCGATTGCATTTGACAATATCTATCGATAAATAAAATGATCCGAATACCTGGATTTGGTTTGCAATGCGAAGCCTCAATAGACGCCATGTTTATTAGAGCATAGTGGCGCCTTCTATCGGAACGAAGGCACGAGCTCTCGCGAGGCCATAGACGTACGCGTGCTAGGGGGCGCCACCTCGCTTCAAAGCATGCCGAAAGCGGCCGAAGGCTGAGGAAGATGGCGCCTACCGTGCATTTTGGAAACGTCGTGACTTCTTCAAAACGAAAACTTTGCTGCAATTATTATTGGCACAGAAATTAATATCTAGTAATTGTGTACTGTTTAAAAATAACTTGTTGCAAAGTGAGACTGTCCCTTTAAATCCATGAATATGTTCACATTTGCTGCATAGCCTACCACTTTCACAATTTTTAAAAATTTATTTTTCGATGATTTTTAAAAAATAAGCCGGAGATGGTCCCCCATAATCGGCTGGCCAAAATCCTGTAAATACACTCCTAATTTGGAAATTTACGGTATTTCTCATTGACATTTTGCAAAACACTCAATTTACGTACATTTCCAAAACAAGTGCCACCACCTACACAACCAACACCTCCGCCCACACCACGTCCGGAATGTCGATCGGACGACGAGTGCCCGGACAACCGGGCCTGCTTTGACCTTAAGTGCCAAGATCCCTGCGAGGTCAGACGTCCTTGTGGCGTGAACACAGACTGTCGCACAGAAAATCACCTTCCGATATGCACCTGTCTAAGGGGCTATGTGGGAAATCCATTAGTGCAATGCATTAAAAGTACGTCCAAGACCATTTACTTGACCCATCTTCTCGACTCCCTCTATCAAATACTTTACTGTACTGTCCATCTTGCTTTTCTTCAGCACCACCTCCCACTCCTCCTCCTTCCGGTCCAACCACGCCTCGACCGGAATGCCTACGAGACGAGGACTGTCCCGGCGACAAGGCCTGCTTCGATCGCAAATGCCAGAACCCGTGTCTGGTCAAGCAGTCCTGCGGGGTCAATGCCGACTGCAGGCCGGTCAATCACAGTCCAACCTGCGACTGTTTGCCCGGTTACGTGGGGAATCCCTGGGTCCAATGCACCAAAGGTTACACCAAAAACAAGACACTCTTCAATCCTTTCTTTATCTCTCGTATTTCCTGTCTTTAAATGTGCTGTATGTCTTTTCCTTCAATTCTTCTACTTCTGCAGTTCCTCCTCCCACTTTACCACCACCAACGACTCCGAAGCCCGAATGTCGCGTGGACGATGACTGTCCAGACGACAAGGCCTGCTTCGACAACTTCTGTAAGAATCCTTGCGTTGTCCGAACTCCCTGCGGCGTGAATGCAGACTGCAGACCGGTTGACCATCTCCCGGTGTGCACCTGCCTTCCCGGATATCAGGGAAATCCCACCTTGCAATGCACCAGAGGTAACCCCGTAGTGCCGTCTTCAGCACAAACCCATTCAAATTTACTCTCAATCCGTTTCATTTCTTTTCTAAACTATCTTCTTGCACTCAAAAGCTCTTCCTCCGATACCTCCGAGTACCTCCGCTCCGACTCCGAAACCCGAATGTCTCAGGGACGAGGACTGTCCGAACGATAAGGCCTGTTTCGACAGGAGATGTCAGAATCCTTGCATTCTGAGGCAGCCGTGCGGGGTCAATGCCGAATGCGAGGCCGTTGACCACAGCCATTCCTGTACTTGTCTCAAGGGTTACGTAGGAAATCCGTGGGTGCAGTGTGTCAAAGGTGAATTTAGGAAGGCTAAATATTGAAAGTGCAGGTCATATTTTTTAAAAATATATGAATATTATGGAAGTTTTATTACAAGATATTTAGAATATTGCAAAAAGTTGTTTTGCCAAAATATTGAAATATTGTACAATTTTTTTGTCCAAGAATAGGAATCTACAAGCGCAGTAGTTGTGCGACCCCTGTGTCACAGAATAAAATTCAATTTATAATAATTTTTTTCCATAATTCTTGCGTACTTTCAGAAGTCCGTCCTCCGTCTCCTCCGACCGTGGCGCCTCCCGAGTGCCGTCGCGACGACGACTGTCCATCGAATAAGGCCTGCGTGGACAACCGGTGCCAGAATCCCTGCTTCATCCGGCAGCCGTGCGGCGTGAATAGCCAGTGCAAGCCGATTGACCACTTGCCGGTGTGTTCGTGTCTGCCCGACTACTACGGAAATCCTCTCATCCAATGCATGAAAGGTGAGTGCCGTTCAATTTGGGAAGTGCCCTAATTAATGCTTTTTGTCGGGTTCGTGTTGCAGAACGTGTCGCAGTCCGGTGTCAAGGTAACGGTCACTCGTTACCGAGCGTCCTTTTATTGTCGTGTCCCTTGTCTGGTTGCTAGTTCGTCGTTCAGTTTTATTTTATGTTAACCGGTTACAGCATCTTGATAATCGGGCGAATGGAACAAAAAAACCCTCGAATGAATCACGTTTGTTCGAATGTCCAGTCTGGTAAAGCTTGTCGATTGATTAGAAACGGCGGATGGACGGTGGTCGTTCATTTTGCTCGTTACTCGTGCCATAGTAATGACCACGTGTGTTTTTATGTTGTTGCATGCCTCTGTGTCCAGTGTGTCCAGTGTCTGCCTGAATTATACAAAGTGAATCCCGTCTCGCAATGGACAAACCCAATTTTGTGTGTGTCAAGGGTCGTGACATTAACCCGAAAATACTCGTGACCGGTGGAGACTTAACCTTTGTTGCAAAATGCAAATTAACTAAATTCCATTATCCTTAACTATACTAACGTGCTTCGTTGGCTAAACTGTTATAACTTTATAGAAATCCTTTTAGATTGGATATAATTTTTTTTTTTTTTTTTTTTTTGGCAAAATCCCATAACTTGTATAGGAGATTCTTCACAAAGTCCCTATTTTTTTTTTTTCAAAAAATTTAAAAACTTAACAATATTTTTCACATAAATATAAGTGCGGAGATATTCCTGGAAGTAAATTTCAAAATTCCCTGACTTTTACAGATTTTTTTTTCTTTTATAATATCCCTGAAGTTGTTGCATTTATTAAAATGTCATTTCTTCGTTATAGCCCTGAGCTGGGAAATTCATTTATTTTTTTTTAAAAGGAGCAGCCCGGTGTTTCGCTGATGCACAATTTCCCTGACTTTTATAGTAGGCCTATTTAAAAATGCTAAAATACTCGTTTCAGGACTTTTCCTAGAATTAAAGGCCCAAAAATTTTAGCCAAAATTATAATATTTAATAGAACTCGCACGAAAATCAGATGGTAGGTCCGTAAGGGCTTTTCTAGGATTTTTTACCAAAAATAAATAAATATAATATTTTTTTTTTTCAAATACAAGGTCAGTAACATTACGGACATTATTTTTAAATAGTGATTCTTTTTAAAGAACATTTTCCCCAAGAAATATAAATTAAATATGAACTAGGATATAAATGCATGATGTCTGCCATGTTATAAAGTCACACCAAATTAAAACTTTGTCAAAGGTTATAAAAATGTCATCATTTTAATGAAAACTCAAAATTTTAATTAGATTTTTCTAGACTTTAGTGCACATTTATGAAAACTATTGATTTTTCTAAATTATATTTGAATCCTAAATTTTCCTCGAGTATAATATTGTAGTCAGTAAACAAACGTTAGTACCCAAAAGGTCATATTATTGGACTAGTAGACACCGTGTAATACTTATATAATTAAAAAAACTCCTAAAAATATAGCAATATAGAAAAGTATGGATGAAATGGGAAATACGTGTGACCCCCGTGTACTACTAACTTTTTAGCCTGTGACTAAATTCTGACCTGCATCCCAAGCACCTCTGACCTCTCTTAACAAACGTTGCTAACGTCTTTAGGGCCACATTCCTTAATTAAATCAATCCAAACTTTCTTATCTACAGTAGATCAAGCGGCAACTAAGCCACTTCTCGTACTGGACACCATCCCCGCTTCCTCCAATTCTGTCCGCCCTTGGACTGGACACTCCAAAATATCGCTTCTTTCTCTTTTTCCATTCACGATTTCTGACCTGCCCACTCTTTCCGCCCTGCTCGATTCCCGAGTCTACTTCATCCTTCACTCTGACGGCTGCGCCGCGGCGAGTCATCCGGACGTTCCCCCGACGGACGGCGACCCGGCGCCAGAATTTCGCTCCGTGCTGTCCTACACGGTCGAGGTATTTGTCAGAAACTTCCCGAGCAAGCCCGGGTCTACGAGCGAAGAAGGCGACGTTGGTCAGACTGGCCAGGACGCTTGGGTGAGGTTGCTCGATGGCGAGCCGGAGACTTCTCCCGGCTGCGGCCGTTGTAAATTCGCTTTAGACGAAGCCAACCAGATCGTCCTTCCTCCCTCGTCCGATCCCGCGAGCAGCTCCAGAGCGAAGCGGATGGCGATCGAAGACGAATCCCGGTCGCTCCACGACTCGAGTCTTGTCTTGCTCAAGATCCCGAATTACGCCCCGAACCGCCTCTCGAGAAATTCCAGAATGACCAATAACCAACCGGGCACGGCAAAACGGGACTCCGGCCCGAGCGGACGACTCGGATTCGGGAGACCCAGGGACAGACGTGAGGCGCAAACGAGTACGAGCGAAACGCCCAATTCCCACAACGCCGTCAACGACAATCCGCTGGAAATGAAGCGATCGCTCCACGTGCTGTCGTTAATCATTTTCAAGAAGGTTAACGTCCCGAAATCCAGCAACGATATCGAGCCAATTGGACACGGAGGCAAATATCCGAAAGGCGAGCCGGAAGACTCCTCCGTTACCGAAGGATTCACATCCGTTGCCACCTTCGCAAAGGCAATGACCACTACGCCATTTTCGCAAAAGCCCGAAGAAATTACCACGGAGCCGACATCTCGGACCAATCGGACGCATCCCACAGTCCCTTCCAAATCGCCCTCGGCGACAAGCGCCGCCGCAGAACAGCCGACTTCTCCGACTGGCCCCACTACTCAGACCACCTTAATCCCTATTACGGACGATAACGTAACTGCCATTAGCTCCACTGGTACTCAAGGTAAACCGGCCTTAATAAATATAATCATTGCCCAGGTTTGCGCAGGTGTGACCTACGGCCTCCTTGTCAGAGTTGCAGATCTTCAGAAGAGAGCCGATCTCCTGCAACTCTCGACTAGTTTATCCACTTCGTTATAATATTTACGAATAGATGGATCCCTGGCAAAATTTTCCAGTTAAAAAACTGAACTCGGAGAATAATTTGCAAGGCCAGAAATAGTTTAAGTTTATGCAGCTTTCCGCGATTTACTACATTACGATATAAATGCCGAGAAAGTCCGAGGAGTAAAATTCTAAAACCACAAAATAATAATAAAATTCTTTTCTCTCAAGTAATTAATTTGCTCGTAAATTTCAACTGAGCCTGACTTTTTCTGACTAAAAATAGCTAAGTAAAAAATATTCACGTCTGCTTTTACGCTTCATAAATAAATCTAGCAGATGTGATACACAGCTCTAGCTTTAGAAGTTTCAGTTTTCGGGGGGGGGGGGAAAAATTATTTTTTGATATTTCTAATTTTTCTTGCCCGAAATTTTACCTGGCATTTTCTATTTTGCTCCCATAACTAACCAGTTATAGCCAACCGAAGTGTCACTAGCATCTGCAACGTGACTGAAACCAGAAGCTAATTCTTACGATTTCCCCTCCCAATGCACCTCGTCGTGGCATAACCCTTTCCCTTTTTGACGAAAGCTTAACTTCACGAGCGTGTCACATGCCATCAAACTGTTACGTAAGCCAACAAAAACTGAAATGCCGCAAACCGGAAAAACCAGACAAGATCCACGAAAATGAAGGCTCGCCTGCCTAAAGAGCAGGACACCGAGGAACAAGCGGCTGCCGTGCCAATGAGTGCCGCATTTCAAATTTGCTAATCGAATATTTTAGAAACGGTGACCCCACCGACGACGGGCTGCACCAGGAACTCCCAGTGCCCCAAGGACACGGCGTGCATGAACGGCGAATGCCGCAGTCCGTGCACCTACCTTCCCAAGTCTCCTTGTGGACAGAACGCCATCTGCGACGTCTTCGATCACGTTCCCATCTGCCGATGTCCCGATAAGTTCATAGGGGATCCTCAAATATTATGCCAAAAGCGTGAGTATTGGCGCCGTACCAACTCATTCCATGTCGTGCGTTTTGGCACGCCTCTAATCTGCTTTCAAAACTTTGTTCACGTTAGCCGAATGCACCACCGACGGCAACTGTCCAGACGACAAGGCCTGCATCGATACCTACTGCCGGGACCCCTGCCTTCTGACGTCCTTCTGCGCTCCCACTGCCGAATGCAAGGCGGAGAGGCACCGGGCGGTTTGCCGCTGCCCACTCGGGTATCGCGGCGACCCGTTCATTTCCTGCAAGAAGATCCAGTGCGTGAAGAACGAGGATTGTCCGTCCGACCGTGCCTGCATCAACGAGAAGTGCGAAGATCCTTGCGCTCTGAGGCAGCAGTGCGGCACTCATGCCCGCTGTTTGGTGGCCAATCACGCGGTGCAGTGCTCTTGCGACCCTCCCTGGACGGGCGATCCGAAGAGAGAATGCACCCTCAGTAAGTTCCAGCTTCATAAGTTGAAAATTTCGGGAAAGGAGTTCAAGTTTTTAAATGCAAGTCTATTGTTTTTCATCAGTTAAAAAAGGCGTGTGCGACACGGATGCCGACTGCCCCAGCAATTTGGCCTGCATTGCCGACAAGTGCCAGAATCCGTGCAACGTTTTGCAGCCGTGCCATTCGGAGACGCAGTGCAAAGTGCTGGATACGGTGCCGTGGAGGACCATGATCTGCATCTGTCCGCCGGGATACATCCGAAGTGCCAGCGGAGGATGCGAACAGAGTGAGTTTTTGGTTTAAGCCAAAAGGAAAAGCCTTAAAGTCAATTTGTAACTATGTTTTTTATCTTAACAGTTAAATTGCCCGCTCCGGAGTGCACCAAGGACTCGGATTGCTCTTTAGACACTGCCTGCATCAACGGGCAGTGCCGCCAGTTCTGCCAGTTAACGAGCCCTTGCGCGGGCGTGTGTCAAATGATTCAACATCGACCGTCCTGCGTCTGCCCTCCCAATCAATTCGGCGATCCGCGGGTCAAATGCTATCCTGGTAATCAGAAGTCAAATTTTCAAAACAAAGAGAAATATGTATTTTCTAGCCCAAATATCGGCACGAGAGTAACCCGCCTTATCTTACAGTCGAATGCCAGAAGGACGAAGACTGCGGAACCCGGGAAGCCTGTTCGGAGAATAAGAAATGCGTGGACTCGTGCATCATCGGAAGTCCCTGCGGCAAGAATGCCGAATGCCAGATGGTGAATCACCAGAGCACTTGCAAGTGCCTCAGCGGCTACCAGGGCGATCCCAGGGAGGAGTGTTTCCCGGTGGGATGCCGCAGCGACAGCGAGTGTCCGGACGACAAGGTGTGCCTCACGGGTCAGTGTTGGAATCCTTGCCTGCAGACCACCTGCGGCTTCAACACCAACTGCGTTCCCAGGAATCACAGGGCGACGTGCGAATGCCTGCCGGGTTACAAGGGAAATCCGCTAGTGATTTGTGAAAAAGGTACATACACAAAACCCATACTTAAACAGGGCTCCCATTTGTCCTAAAACTCCTAAAATTTTGTACATATTTGCCAAATTTCTAAAATTGTCACAAAATTATGAAAAATGTCCTAAAAATCCTAGTTAAGTATAAGTATCGAACGAACGTGCATTAACATCGTGCAATGATATAAAATTGTACATTTAAAATGACCCGGCTTTCTCGTTTGAAATGTTCAAAATCGCTATAATAAGCAGAATTTAAAAAAAAAACTGCCCAAAAGAAAAGCAGGTGGTGCTGCAAACCTCCAAGGGTCAATTCTGTAACTATGAATTGATATATTTACATAATGTCCTAAAGTTTTGCAAAAAAAAAAAATGTTTTTAAAATTTTGCTAAAAATTTCCCAAATTCTTAAATAAAATTGGTCAATTTTCAGAGTGAGAGCCCTGCTTTCAAGCCCGGTCAAGTATCATGATCCTTTCAAACTGGACACTCCGATAAACAGTCAAATTGATTTCTTTTCTTTTACGCAAATTCTAGATCAGCGAGAATGTCGAACCGATGGCGACTGCGCCAGCGGCCTAGCTTGCATAAGGGAGCGTTGTCGGGATCCCTGCGTGGAATTCCAGCCATGCAAGGGCTCTTCCGAGTGCAAGGTGGTCGACACGGTGCCTTGGAGGACCATCGTATGCGAGTGTCCAAGCGGCTACATGGCCGACCCCACGTTTGGTTGCATCAGTCGTAAGTCGAGCCAAAAGAAGTCGTGCCGCGAAATTAAAGTTCAGTTTTTAGCATAGACTATAAAGAAGTTTTCTTCCACAGGGCGAACTGACGAGGGCTGCAAGTCGCACGCCGAATGCCCGGAAAATCTGGAGTGCAAGGACGGCACGTGCCAGGATCCATGCCACGTGTGTGGCGACAAGGCCTCATGCGCGGTGTTCAATCATCGGGCGGTGTGCAGCTGTCCATTAGGGCACTACGGGGATCCGAAGGACAAATGCATATGGGGTAAGCGAGAGACTAAAAACATTAAAAAAACTTAAAGGCAAGCCCTTTGCACCGACCTCACCTAACGCTATTAATCTAATTAGGAGAGTGCTCGGTAAACGAAGAGTGTCCCGACGACAAGGTGTGCCATAGAGGTACCTGCGTGGACGTTTGTCTGATTGCCGACGGTTGTGGCATCAATGCCCGGTGCCGAGGTCAAAACCACAAGGCCCTGTGCTACTGCCCGGAAGGCTACAAGGGAGATCCTCTCCAGGCTTGCACCCGACCGGCATGCATAAAGGACGACGAGTGTCCGGATAACAAGGCCTGCGTCAACGAGCAATGCCAGTCGCCCTGCCTGATAAATTCGCCTTGTGGCGTGAAGGCGCTATGCACGGCGAGTCGTCACAGGGCAGTCTGCAACTGCCCCCAGGACTTTACCGGAGATCCGTTCATCGAGTGCACAATCAGTACGTCGATTGCCCGTTTTCTCTCACTTTTTTGGTGCCTTTGCTAAAAATTTTTTTTTACAAACATTTCAGTCCAGAGAAGTCAATGCCTGACCGACGCCGAGTGTCCGAGCGGATTAGCCTGCATCGCCAACAAGTGCCAAGATCCTTGCCTGGTATTGAAACCGTGTGGTCCATCTGCCCAGTGCAAGGTGATCGACACCGTTTCTTGGAGAACAATGTTGTGCCTCTGTCCTCAGGGTTACGTCGGAGACATACACAGGGGCTGCAAGGAAGGTATGTTACCTGACTTTGGATATCGGAGGCTACCTTTTAAATGGTGACACCATAAATCCCACACCAATAGAAATTTAACACAAATTATTGTCTATTCAGTGTCAATTTCGACCGGAGAAATCTGCATGCTGGACAGGGAATGTCCGATCGGCGAGGCGTGCCTGGATCGAACTTGCCGCGATCCGTGCAAGTGGGATTATCACTGCGGAGGCAATGCCTTCTGTCGCACTGCGGTTCACAGAGCAGCCTGCTACTGCCCGGAAGGATATTTTGGCGATCCGGCTATTGGATGCTTTAAAGGTCAGTAGTTCAAAAATCCAACGGTCTTAATAAATGTCAGGGCTTGTACGTAGTAATTAAATTAGTCAAAAAGTCTGAGCCAGTGTCATAATCGTAACAATTTGTTCCTTTGGACAGTGGGTTGCTCCTCCAGCAGCGACTGTCCGTCAGACAAGGCGTGTTCGCCTCAAAACAAGTGCGTCGACCAGTGTTTGCTCAAGAATCTGTGCGGCAAAAATGCCGAATGCAAGTCGATTGACCACCAGCCGCAGTGCCGATGCATGGGAGGTTACCAAGGTGATCCCTTGGTCGAATGTACCCCCGTGGGATGTCGCAGCAATGCAGAGTGTCCCGACGACCGGATGTGTTTCGGTGGCCAATGTCGCGATCCGTGTTCCGATCACCAATGTGGCCAGTCGGCTAAATGTCAGGCATCAAACCACCAAGCGGAATGCAAGTGCCCACCGGGATACAGGGGAAATCCTTCAGTCGCATGCACCAAGAGTAAGTCACGTTCGAGACATTCCACTAAAAATCTGAAGTTTGTACTTAAAACTTAAACCAATACTTGCTATTTGCAGTTGTGTTATCGGTCTGTTCGACGGACGCCGACTGCCCTTCTGGATTGGCCTGCATCCAGCAGCAGTGCCAGAATCCGTGCACGGAGTTCCGCCCGTGTCACTCCAGCGCCCAGTGCAAAGTCATCGACACCATTCCGTGGAGGACGATGATTTGCATCTGCCCCAACGGATACGTGTCCGATGCCAACGGCGGCTGCCTACCGGGTAAGTTAATGTTTCCGAAATATGACAAGTTCAAATCTTAGCAGGTTACGTTCGTTTACGTCATAATATTTCTGTTCTTTAGTGGAATCCCGGGTGGATGTCGGCTGCACTTCGGACAGTAACTGCGGTGCCAACGAGACTTGCGTTCGAGGTCAGTGCGAGAACCCCTGCCAGCAGTGTGGCGAAAATGCTCATTGCCGCATCGAGGGCAGGAGGGCGATTTGCAGCTGTCCTCGTGGTTTCTACGGCGATGCAAAACTACGCTGCATCAAGGGAGAATGCTCCAAGGACGAGGACTGCCCATTCGACAAGACGTGCCACAGGCAAACGTGCGTGAATCCCTGCCTCCTAGTCGGACAATGCGGCATCAACGCCCGTTGCCACGGCGAATCGCACACGGCCGTATGCTACTGTCCGGATGGCTACCGTGGCGACCCTCTGCAGGCCTGCTATCAGCCGGCGTGTCTCAAGGACGAGGACTGTCCGGACTCCAAGAGCTGCATCAATGAACAGTGCCAGTCCCCTTGCTTGGTCAATTCTCCCTGTGGCGTGAAAGCACTCTGCACGGTCAGTCGACACAGAGCAGTTTGTAACTGCCCACAGGACCTAACAGGTGACGCCTTCGTCGAGTGCCGCCTAAGTAAGTTATGACCGAGTAAGTTAGTCCTCACAGGGCCAAGGTGTGAGGGTACTAATCCCCCATTTTCACTTTGTAACTAGTCGAGAGAGGTTACTGCGAGACGGATGCCGAATGTCCGAGCGGCCTGGCTTGCATCGGTAAAAAGTGTCAAAACCCGTGCATCGTGCTGAAACCGTGTGGTCCATCGGCCGAATGTAAGGTCATCGATACCATCCCGTGGAGAACAATGGTGTGTCTATGTCCAGAAGGCTACATGGGAGATGTCGAAAGGGGTTGTCTTCCAGGTTCGTAATATTTCTTTCAGGTGTTCTAATTAAGTATTTAACTTTACCAAACATTGAAATATTGAACTATTTTACCCCATTTTAAACAGTGCCCGAAATCAAGGGTATCTGCGCCTCTGACAGCGACTGCCCGGTCGACAATGCCTGCATCGATGGCCTGTGCCGTGACCCGTGCAGGTGGCACAACCACTGTGGACGCGACGCTTACTGCCGTGTTCAAGACCATCGTGCCGCTTGCCACTGTCCACCCGGATTTTTCGGTGATCCCGTGCTCTACTGCGTCAAGGGTGAGTAGCGTGCACTGAACTACTTATTGTGGTTATCGAGGGTGGCAGCGATGTGATATTAACGAGTTTCCCCGCGTTTTCCAGCCGAGTGCACCAAGGACAGCGAGTGTCCGGACGACAAGATGTGCTCCGAGCAGCAGAAGTGCTTCGACCCCTGCCTGTTCCGCAGTCCGTGCGGCAAGAACACCAGGTGTCAGGCGGCGAACCACCAGCCCATCTGCGAGTGTCTGGGCGGCTATCAGGGTGACCCGCTCAACGAGTGCACGCCGGTCGGCTGCCGCAACGATGACGAATGTCCCGAAGATAAAGCCTGCTTCGGCGGCCAGTGCCGTGACCCGTGCCTGGACCATCCGTGCGGAGGCGGTGCCAGATGCTCGGTGGCCAACCACCGTGCCTCCTGCAACTGCCCACCGGGCTACTTTGGAAATCCAGCCGTCATTTGTCAGAAGAGTAGGTTCCTTTTCTAAAGAAATTATATTTTTTTTTTATTAATTTAGTGGAATGTATTTCCTAACGTTTTTTGAATGTACGTATATTTGCAGTCGTCGTCGCCGTGTGCAGTACGGATTCGGATTGCCCGAGCGGTCTAGCCTGCATAAACGATCAATGTCAGAATCCTTGCACAATTCTCAAACCGTGTGGACCACTTGCGGAATGCAAAGTCATCGACACGAATCCCTGGAGGACCATGGTGTGCATGTGTCCAAATGGTTTCATGGCAGATCAGAACTTAGGCTGTGTTAAAGGTAATGACAGTGGCATGGTGCTGTGATTCAATGAGGATTTTGTAATTCAGTTCATCCAACAATCAGTCATTCCCCAAATCTTTCCTTAGTCGTGGATTTCTCGTGCACCTCGGATTCCTCTTGCAGCGTGGACGAGATCTGCCTGCAGAACCAGTGCGTCGGCGTCTGTCAGCACAGAAATCCGTGCGGAAGCGGCGCCCTCTGCTTGGCCCAAAACCATCGGCCAACGTGCAGCTGCCCTCCGGGTTTCATCGGCGACGCCTACTCCGAGTGCCTAAAAGTGGAATGCACTTCCGATACGGATTGCCCGGGCTACCTCGCCTGCATGTCCCAGAAGTGCGTGGACATCTGCATCGTCTCCGATCCTTGCGGATACAGTGCCCTTTGCAAGGTAGTTAATCACCAGACCATATGCGACTGCCCGGCCGGCTATCAGGGCGATCCCATGCAGTCCTGCGATCCGATCGGCTGCCAGAGGGACGACCAGTGCCCGGACGACCGCGTATGCCGAAGCGGTCAGTGCGTCAACCTGTGCGCCACGGACCGTCCTTGCGGCCAAGGTGCCCTCTGCAAGGGTATCCAACACCGTCCATTTTGCGAGTGTCCTCTGGGTTACACAGGAAATCCATACACCTTCTGCTTTACCGGTAAAAAAAACTTCGGGATCCACTCTCTGGCATTTGTCCACGTTTCCCCCAAAATCTTAATAACGGATGAATTTTTTTCCTTTTCAGAGAGAGGTAGCGAGACTTGTAAGACCGATGCCGAATGCCCCAGTGGACTGGCGTGCATCGCCGACAAATGCCAAGATCCATGCACGGTCTTACGACCCTGCGGAGCCGGAGCCGAGTGCAAAGTCATCGACACCGGACCGTGGAGAACCATGGTGTGCATCTGTCCACCGGGTTTTGTATCCAACGACGATCGTGGATGCGAGCGAGGTTAGTCTTCGCTCTTCTTTTAAGTTATTTTGTAATAAAAATCTTTGCAATTTGCACTTTAAAATCATTTTTTAACTATTTTTCACTATTATTTCAAAGTCACCGGAACCGACCAGTGCAGCCAAGACTGGCAATGTCGCACGGACCAAGCCTGCGTCCAGGGCGAGTGCGTGATAGCGTGTTCGGTCGGACACCCGTGCAAGGTCAATGCCGAGTGCCAGTCGGTGCAGCATCGGGCCATTTGTTCCTGCTTGTCGGGCTTCACCGGCAATCCGGAGAAGTCTTGTCATCCAGGTAGGTCCTCCACCCGGTTACTGGGTGCGCCATAAAACGCAACTCCATTTAATCTCTTGCCGACCGTGCACTCCTTTTCAGCCGGCTGCACGAAGGACGCCGAATGTCCGAGCGATGCTGCTTGCGTGGAAGGAATCTGCACCAACCTCTGCGAGAGCGACGTGTGTGCCCCCTTCGCCGAATGTCGCATGGTCTCTCACCTGCCCCAATGCCGCTGCCTCAAGGGATACGAGGGCGACCCGCTCAAAGCCTGCCTACGTGTCTCCTGCGTCAGCGACCTGGAGTGTCCGTCAAACTTGGCCTGCTTGGGCGGTCGCTGCGAAGATCCCTGCATTCTTCTCAAGCCGTGCGGCTACAATACCGACTGCACCGTGGTGCAGCACAATCCTCAGTGTACGTGCCATCCCGAATTCCAGGGAGATCCCAAGCAGGGATGCCACAAGATCGACCGAGGTAACGACCGATTCCCAGCGTGCCATAATTGTTCCACCCAACTTCCCGCAAGGCCTATAACTTCTTATTTAATTTTTCAGTGGATACCTGCCAGGATGGTGAATGTCCATCTGGCTTGTCTTGCATCACGGAACAGTGCGACGATTACTGCCAGCGTTTCAGGCCGTGCGGTCTGAATGCCCTCTGCGAAGTCAAAGATACGCGTCCCTTGGTCACCATCGTGTGCCGTTGCCCGCCCGGATTCGTCGGCAATGCATCCACGCACTGCATGCCAGGTGAGTGCCTCGCAGCTTTCCGAGGCGTAGTCGGAAACCCGGCTCGTCCCTTCGCTAACGGTTCCGAATCGATTCGTTTCAGCCATCACGGCCGAATGCCGCAGCGACGACGACTGCCCGGTCAACAAGGCCTGCGTCGAGGGCCGATGCCAGAACTGGTGCGTGCTACAGCCGGGCTGCGGGCTCAACGCCCACTGTACGATCAGCAGCCACAGGGTGGCTTGCACGTGCCCAGAGGGATACACCGGCGATCCGTCGACCGCCTGCGTTCGAGGTATTTCGAATGAACTCGAGCTCTACAATGCCGTCTTGGCCAGGACGACTTTTTCTATCACTTTAAGTTAACCGAAAAATTTTCCCCATTTAGTGTCCGGCTGCATCGACGACGAAGATTGCGAGGGCAACCTTAGATGTCTCGGCAACGGCCTTTGCGGCTGCCTGCCAAACTACATCCGATTAGACGATTACTGCGTCGGTGAGCTCCGTTCCCGGACGATGTCGGTGTCCGGGCACCGGCAAATATAACTAAATATTCGTTTTTCTTTTTTCAGTCGTTCAAGAAAACTGCACCACCACCAATCCCTGCACGACGAACAAGAGGTGCCAATACGTGGGCGGTCCCGTTGACTTCGGGATATGCATCTGCCCACGAGGTTACATTTTGCACCCCAACAACACGTGCGAAGAAACCAGTGAGTGCAACTCTTTTTCCCACAATTCATTTTTACCATTGAGATCATTCACCAGTGAATCAGATAAACAACAAAACATACTAAATAGCATCGCCCAAAATAAATGAAGTTTTTGTGTGCAAAACTGGGCACGTACTAATAAGTGCTAAATATTAAAAAAAAAAGTTTTAGACTCACCAAATGACGAAAAAGTTGTAGGTTGTAGGTTGTAGTTGTAGGTAATTACTCTGCCGGCATAGCGTAAGTGTCCTCTCATGTTAAACAATATTGTTCGTTCCGAAACATAGCATGCCAGCCATCCGGTGGCAATTAGTGAAGCACGTCCTTCGCTCCGAATGAACCCCGCAATCCTACAAAAAAAATAATTATTTATGATTAAACTGTGTAATGTGACTTAACTTTATACATGTAATACAATTTGTGGGGAAAGAACATCAATGTCGATTGCTCGATATAATTTTACCATTGTGATCCCGGTAAGTGTCCCTAAAATGAACCTAAAGTTACCAAAATTAATTTGACCCGTAATTGTTAAAGTTAAGGAAGTGAAGAGTAGCGAATATCCAACAAGGTATCATTCCTAAAAGTTACACGTGGGGAATGGCACCATTCGTTAGTTTTATCTTTTAAATATTTCTCCATACCTGGATTTTTATTAAAATACAAGTAGCGAACGTGACAATTTTCGTTCATTTTATTTATTTATTTATTTATTTGCATTTCCTTTATTCAAAATTCAAATTAATGTATATCCGCTTCACGCTTAATTTATTTCGCTTTCCTACAAACTTAATCAAAGTCAAACTAGCGAATGTGCATTTTTAAGACCTTTTTTAGTTCTCAAATGACTTAATTAATTTACTAATTAAGCTCATTCCTTATAAAATATATATGTTATTTCATCCGTTCACCAATTTCAGCCCTTTAACATTGTTTATTTCCAAGTTATACCCTTTTTCCATAAAAGCGCTATTATCTCGAAAGCAACTTTTGGCTTATTCGCTACTTGTGAACTAAGCCGTCGATATTATAGGCCCTAGCGCGATAACTCATAAACGCCTTGACACCCATTTCCTTGCCCTTACAGCTACAATCGGTGGCCGCACCGAGCCTCCCAGAGTGAGCGTGGCGGTCAGCTGCATGGCGGACGGCGTTTTCGTGGACGTGCACGTGGAGGGTTTCGACGGAGTCATCTACGTTAAGGGGTACAGCAAAGATGCCCAATGTCGACAGGTGATAAGCAACACGCAGCAGAACGTGGCCGTACCGTTCAGAGTCCTGTTCAACACCTGCGGTCTCTTCCCGATTGATGTAAGTAGCCAACCCCCCATCACGGTTGGTCATTTTCCAGCTTTGGTCCTAAACCTTTCGTTTCTCTCGTTTTCTCGATAGGGTGTGGCCTCGTTCATCCTGGTCATCCAGAAGCATCCCAAGCTGCTCACTCACAAGGCCAAAGCCTACGAAATCCGCTGCGTCTACAAGGTGGGCGAGACTCCGATTACCATCGGCTTCAACGTCAGGTACGTCCCCTCGCCACTGCTATATAAAAACCAGGTATTGGCATTCTTCTCTTTTTATTTAAAATATAACTTTTCTCGCAAAAGCATGATCACCACTTCCGGGACCATCGCCAACACCGGACCACCTCCCACGTGCATCATGAAAATCGTCAGCGAAACGGGAGACGACATCGTCTCGGCAGAACTCGGGGAGAATCTCAAGCTCAAGGTGGAGGTGTTGCCCAAAGGTAACGATTCGTTAGACATCTGACAATATTTTGATCTTTTATGTTAAGGGGGCTGTCCACACTTTTAACAGCATGGGCCTATGGGGATTTCAATGTTAAATTCGTTTTCTTCAAACT
>JAQIXP010001232.1:0-19414 GCA_034700285.1 Proteroiulus fuscus | reverse complement strand
GTGATATACGCATAACAAGACACTTTTCTTTATTAAGTTTAAGCTGCCAGGTTTGACACCACAAACTTAACGAATCTGTCCCTAACAATGCAATGAACAAATTTATGCAAATTTATTGAATGTGTTGTCATGTTGACATTAAGAGTTAAGAATTTATGTAGATTTGATTAACAAAGCATTTCATGTTGAAAGAGCTTGCAGCATAAATTCCTTAAATTGTAATTGTGATAGGGGGCTCTGGTGTTTGATTTAGCATATAAAAGGGCCAAACTTTGTGGAAAAATCATCAAAATATTGGATGGCTGGACGTCATCATGTTGGAAGACTTCGATGATCAGAAGGAAAACTGTCAGTCTCACCATACCCGACGATATTTGTGTTTTAAAGTGGGAAATTTCCAAATCAACTATGATGGTGAAAAGTGTTAATTCAAAAGAATGAACCAAACTAAAAAGGAGAACAATCAACACAAGAACAATTTCTACATAAATTTGGAAGTGGAAAATTTGTGGTGGAAGTACATATCTGCAGTTGGGTGAGAGATATGATTAGGAATTTTCCAAAATCATGTTAGCAAATGGCCAGTTACAGCCTTAAAGAAATGTTTTATTAATAAGACAAATTTTATTCAGAGATTATATTTACCCTACTTTTATATTAATCTATTTTGATCATTGTGAGATGTTCGTATCGAGCAATTAATTTTTGTTGTAGATATTCTATTCTTGTGTTTGAACCCCGTGATAATTGATTTATTTACGCCAGTTTATACTTGCTTATTAGCCAATTAAACAAATAATTCAATTACCCATGAATTTTGATCACAAGTTTGTTCTTTGCCAATTTGATTTGGGATTACATCCTCTGGGAATGTTAGCCAGCGTGTCCAGATAGTGGTGTTCCAAAAGTAACGGGCTTGGACCCATTACAAATCTAAGTCTCTCTGTAGGACAATTGATTGAGACTGATCCTCCTTTTTAATTTCACAGTACATAGCAGAATCATCTGCAAATCAACCAGTCAAGACCCAGTGGGTGGAGGTATTAGAAACAATGAGATGCAGGTGTTTTTATCTAAGGTGGAGGATACAGGGGTGTTAAGACCTGATGAAGCTCCACATTTATCTATAGAAGAGAAAACTCAAATAGAGGAGTTATTAAAAAATTTCTGTGACGTCTTTGGGGAACCAATGGGTCCAGCCAAGGTAGAGCCCCAGACGATCGAGATAAGAGAAGGTGCCAGCCCCTCTTTGCAGCGCCCGTATAACAACTCACCAGCAAAAAGATTGATCCTAGAAGAAAAAATCGATGAGATGGTGACTAAGGGATACTTGGAACCCTGCAATTCAGATTGGGCAGCTCCCTCTTTATTAATAGCGAAGGATGAGGCAGGTAAGGAATATCGTTTAGTAACGGATTTCTGAAAATTTGATTTTTCCTACTTTTTTTTAGAGTAGGGTCAAAATAGGCCTCCATAGAATTTCTTCTTTTGTCCAACCCAGACGTGAGGCCCACCAAGGCCTCCGTACAATCCAACTGCTGTCTCGAGTGCTCACATGGAGTTTTGAAAGTCCTAATACTCTTTTTTCTCTTATTTTTCAGGTTAATTCGAAATGGCGGATGAAGCCCCACTAGGTGGTCCTTTGACCTATTTGCCTTTGCTTTTTGCCTTTTAGTGTTTCAATATTGTTTGGGTTAATGTTAGAGCACCCCTTTGTTTAGCTTATGTAATTTACTACTCACCTGACCTTTTTATTTCACCTCTTAAAAAACCCCTTTTCTTGGGAATCTTATTTCTCCTGATGCCTCCCTTCTTTATTTGTTTAAAGACTTCGTGGAATGTGGGGGGGACAAAAATGAAGGGGAGAGAAAATTGAGGGTTAGTAGAAAAGAAGGAGTGTGAATATTAGGCAGTTAACTCACATACCTAGAAGAGGAGAGATGTCTCCTTACTTTGCTCATGTAATCGTATTGATTTTTGCTACGCCAGAATAAAACAGTATATTGGTAATATTATGTGTAGCGTCCAATCCTTTTGGAGTCTGGAATTCCTCTCTTGCATTCTTCTCTAATATAGGAAATCTGGAAGAAACAAAGATCCCCTCATTAAATTGGATACAAACTATGAGTACGTAGCATTTAATTTCTCTCCTGAGTGTCAAAATGCTTTTGAGGTGCTGAAACAAAAGCTATGTGAAGCACCGGTGCTAGTTCAACCTAATTTTGAAGAAAGCTGTAAGCTTAACAATGATGCCAGTGGGGAGGCAATGGGAGCAGATCTAGTGCAAGGTGAGGAAGGAAATGAGAGAGTGATTGAATATGCAAGCAAGCAATTCAATGCGGCACAAAAAAATTATCCCGTTATTGAACGTGAAGCGCTTGCCGTGATTTGGGCGATTACCAAGTTTCGGGCCTATATAGACGGTTTGTACTTTGTAGTACACACAGACCACCGTCTGCTTCAGTGGTTGATGTCATTGACTACTCCATCAGGACTTCTGGCCAGGTGGGCTTTGTCGGTCCAGCATTTCAACTTTGAGATTGCATACATACCCGGCAAGCTAAATGCACTGGCAGACCTGTTATCCCAACCAACCGGCTGAAGCATACCCGCGATGGTCATACATCACTTATTGGTGGATGAGAGACCTATATCCGAGGAAGATTTTCGAGTATTGCAAATGGAAGATCCTCTGTGTGAAAAGATCATTAACATATTTGAGTCCAACAAAAAGAAACAGGCATGTGAGGAATGGGTGTATGCTACCCGAGGGTACTCCAGGATCTGGGGACTGTTATATCGATACTTGAGTGGAATGGCATCTGTGGAACCACGTTTAGTGATTCCATATGCCATGGTACAGTGCGTAATTAAATGGAATCACTCAACTCCGGAATCTGCTCATCAAGGTATTTCTAGGACGTGTCTGTGCATCCTTACCAAATATTATTGGTCCGGTATGCGTAGGGATGTTTCTAAATTCATAGAGAAATGTGAAGAATGTCAGAGATATAAACCTTTAAATTCATCACGGGGCAGCGATATTTTGTCTCCCCGGATACCCGAATGCTTTGGAATCATCAGTGTGGATATAGTAGGCCCTCTTCCGACCACTATACGGGGACATGCCTACTTGCTTACTGTGATGGACATTGCTACCGGCTATTTTGAGATGTTCCCTATGTGTTCCTCAAAAGCCGAGGTAATCTCTGCCATACTCGTAGAAGAAGTATTCCTACGATTCGGTTGTCCGAAGGCCATAAGATGTGATAACGGACCTCAATTTATTTCTGCAGTCATACAACAAATGGCCTTTGCAATACATAGCCAAATATCATCCACAAGCCAATCCTGTGGAACGTAAACACAGGGATTTAAAGCAGAAATTGGGAATGGCTGTGAAATATAGACGCTTCACATGGGATGAACATCTTGCTCCCATTCGATGGGCAATGAATAGCACGCCAAGCACGGTAACAGGATTTTCTCCTGCCTTTTTGACCTATGGATGAGAGGTAAGGCAGCCTCATGACTCCCTTCTGTCCTTCCACGCTTATTGTCACGATACCATGTTTAAACATACAACCATCGCAGATTTCCTGAAAGAAGTATCTCTGACCTTAATCACCTCCCAAGATGCGTTGCAAGCAGCCCAGGACAGTAGCAGAGGAAGGGCAGATAAAGGAGGAAAATACATCGACTATAAGAAAGGGGATACGGTGATGGTGGATTCGCATGTTTGTAGCTCAAGGGTGCAAGGAGTCACTAGAAAATTAGCCCATAAATGGGACGGGACATACGTGATTAGAAAAAAAAAGGGTCCTACGGTGTTTGAAATTTATGATCCTGAAACCCATCGATCCCTAGTGAATGTACACAGCGACGAACTAAAACCCTGTCCAAAGGAACCATGCACAGATTCAGACGTAAAAGAAACCTCTCCCTCATCCTCAGAGATACTGAAAGGAACAACAAAGAAAGTTGACAAACACTCTCCTATAAAGAAAGAGGAGATTTTACCACCAAGAGGGAGGGATGCCCGTCTAAGACAGGGGCCATTGCAAAAACCCTCTAGGTACTTCCACTTATATCTTGAATATATGTCTGAACATATAGAAAGGTGTAAAACACTGGTAGGGGCAGTATCCTTCCAACAATTCAGGGCTTTTGTGCTTCCTTATGATAAATCCCAGTATGCTTCTCAACCAGAGGCATGGTCCCAAATTCAAGCCTATCTTACCTTACAACATTTTAAGGAAGTGGTACGGTTTAATCAAGAACAGTATCAGGTTCTCAATCAGCAAAAAACTACTATCTACAAGGTAGCAAAAGCTACCCAATTATCGCAAAAGTATGGCATCCCCGAGGGGTTTATACCAAAATATCCAGACCCCCTATGTCCACCCCTTTATAATAATGAAGAAGTAAACTCTGATGAGGAACTATTAGCAGAGTTCTTCTCTTATTCTAATTTTTCTCAAAAATGCCTACACATTTGCATTCTTTTGCCAAGAAAAACCTGAAACCATTAAAAACAAACTTGATACAGTCGTGCCTAGTCTAAGAGTACAGGGTGCTCTAAATCTTTTTCATCATCCCTTTTCCTCTTCTGAGAATCAATCCTGGGAACCTGATCAAATTGGTAAATGTACTGGGTCACCAATAAAAACTTTTCTAAGTATAAAAACAAGTCTCAGGGGTAAGCATTTCTCCTGGTATGCCTTTGTTGTAGACATCTATCACCAAGTCACAGACATTTCTGTCAAGCTTTTCTTGACCCCAGAAAAAATGTATGTCCAGAAAAACAACATTAATGGCCAGAAAAACACCATTAATGTCCAGATAAAGGGGGGAATGACAATTTAATACCAGGGCATTCCTTAAATAACCCACGGCAAAAGAAGGTTTTGCCTTACCAAGAAGAAAAGGAATCATTTGTTTATTTATTTAGACTGCATGGAAAAAGGGGTGTATGTAATAAAATTACAAAGATACCAATGGGATTCGAAACAATATATATAAGGAGACTACGGTCAGATCTAAACCAGTTACGAACCTTTATCCTGGTGGAATCAGTAGTCTTTAAAATAAGTCAGTTGCAATTCAATATCCGTGTGGAATCTGTAATTTTCTGGAGAAAGTGTGCAACGATGGCTGAAAACGTCCATTTTCCATCCGTTATGGCATTTCAATATGGAACGCCTCTCGTGATTGACTGGCCATTGTGGGAAAGGGTGCAATCAGCTCGGCAATTTTTTCGTTCCCCCGCTGACGTTCTACAAAATCCAGATCTGTTTTTCGAATTATATCATGCTAATGCCCAAGCCTGGGGCCATTCCATCGAATATCTCACACGGAAATTAAACCAGGAGGTTTTGGATGCCTAATTTGAACCACCAGCAATTCCCATCGAGCCGCCATCTTGTATCACCGTGCCATCAGCTGATAGCCAGGTTGTGAGACCAGATAATGCTTCTCACACCGTGCCAAATTTTAATTTGCCAATGGCCTCTACAATTCCTGATAATATGCTGGTAGGGTCCTCAGGAGATTCATTTTTATCGCTAGATACATACTCTTCCTTGTACCGTCAGGTGACCACCTCTATTTATCCTCTCCAACCTATGGTCCAGTCTACACCTATGTTGGCCATATTACCAGCGCCCCTAATGGAGAAAATACAAAACCATTATTTAATGGGAGCATTTTTCCTGCAACACATCACTTTTGCATAACTCAACGAAATCTAGCGCCTATTAACCTGGAACCGATATTCGCAGGAAACATGTCTGAGATGAATCCTTTTACATTTCCACCAGAAGCCCGTCCTCCGTATTTGTCGTATGGGGCGCTTTCGTGTTCTCCCTTGCCGTATTTCGGGATTCTTCAAGATTTTTGGGTGGGCCTTACGGCCATCCCCTACCATTCGGTAGCTCAGATTTTGGGAAAATGCTCTCCATGTCACTCTGCGGGCCTTCAATGCAAAGAGCACCATTTCAAGGGGGCCTTTCAGGTCCCCTTCCACTGGCAGATCCTATCCACCCAAGGGTTCCAAAATGATGAGGCACCACCGAATCCTCTCCAAAAAATCAAACCAGGAGAATTTTGCAGAATAGCCTGGGCTTACTATCTATTGGTCGAGAGCCGCCAGATGCCCCATGATGTAAGTGTTTCTCCACCTATGTTAACCTTAGTCCGTACATTTTATCTGGCATTAACACCCTTCGACCTATTGCCAGCTAGGGGGGTTTGATACGGACTTTTCTCAAGTATTGCACCATCTTGGGAAATAAGTTTCATATATAGGGCCATGGTGGATTGCACCATACTGAATAATAAGTTATTTTTTTTATTTCTGTTTTGTTTTATTTCAGATCATGACCCATTATTGGGCAATTATTAGAGCGATAGAACACCATTGCATGGGACAAATGTAAACCTCACCACATGGTGAAATCTGGAGAATATTTAAAGAGCCCGTTCAGCGATAAAAACTTACTTACTTTTCCAATTTCGATATGCCATGGTGCTTCTCTTTTGTATTCAATTAATGACTGTAGTCTTACAGAATAAATACCTAGTTCTTCTTTACTAACTTCTGCCTATAAGAGTGAGTTTTGTATGTGTTTTTGGTTCTCTTATAAAGTGGAAATATCTAGGCGAGTCAGCAAAATCCAGAGTGAAATGACAACAAGAGAAAGTTCATCTGTTACAAATTTGGTTTTATTATAAACAACAAAATTGTAAATACAAAGTTTATTGTTTACTTATCGCCCTCATTAAATAAGGAGTTGAAATAAATATCCTAGAGCTCGATTCACACATTAACGGGTTACAGAATCGTAAAGTGCGTAAAAATAATAATCATCGAGAAAAGGTCAAATGAGTGATACTGAAAACCATAAAACTATGGACCAGAAACTATAATAGGAAAGAACTCTGGACAACTGATGCTTGGAGTTATTTGTGCAGAAGTAAATGAAAGCATTGACTTCACATGGTACATGAATAATAGTCTGTGAGAATGGATATGGATTCTGTTTATTCTTTCCAAATGAAGATAGATGGTATAAGTGCAAAGTATCATTCAGTGGACAAGATGAATTCTCCAAAGAAGTGTATTTGGGAGAAATGCCAAGTACTTGCCAAGCCAACCAGCTGCCAATAAATGTAGCAGCTGACACAAGTTACAAAAATACCACAAGCCAGCATAATGCAAGGGATTTAGTGCATTTCTAAGGATGGCATTAATCTCCATGAGACCATTGGTAAAGGTGCATTTGGGACTGTATTTTCTGGTGAATGGGCTAGCACTTACGTGGCCGTGAAACAAGTTTGTATTGACAGACTGAATGTTATCAAAGATATAATCAGTGAAGAACTTATGATATTAGCACATGCTCGGCATCCAAATATTGTCCAGTTTATGGCGTATGCAATCAAAGAGGGTGATTTGTACATTATCACTAAATTTATTAATGGAAACAATCTCCAAGACATTCTTTTCAAGAAAAGGATTCGGTCAAAGTATGACTTAAGCATAAAAAATAAAACTTTGATTTCACTTCAGTGCTGCATGGCTATAGCATACCTTCAACACATTAATCCAATGATCATTCACCAAGATATAAAACCTGCCAACGTACTGATTGATCAAGAACATTTTGTAGCTAAATTGTGTGATATGGGAGTGGCAAGATTACAACCTCAACATGGCATAAGTGTCACCCGGAAGAGTGGAATTTTATCTATTGCAGGAACACCACTTTACCAAGCTCCTGAATGTCTTTTTGGACAAAAACAAGCTTCAATGGCTTCAGACATCTGGTCACTGGCATGCACAATTGCAGAAGTGTGGTCAGAAAAAGACATTTGGAGTACCATCCACTGGCAAGCACTTCAACATAGAGCAACAGTTAATTCGCCTGGTGTCATTAAAAAATAACCAAATGCCTTGGAAAGCATTACCTCAGTCTGTTAAGGCTAAACTTCAGCAGTGCTTCAGTTATATACCAGAAAGCCGACCACAAGCATCTGATCTGGTAAATTTTTTTTCAATGAATGACATTACAAACTTATAAATGCGTTCAATATTTGTTCAATATTTTGCCGTTACTCTGGTTCTTATAAATGCTTCACTTTTTTGCAGTTACTCTGGTTTTTATAAATGCGTTCAATTTTTTGCAGTTACTCTAGTTTTTATAAATTCATTCAATTTTTTGATGTTACTCTGGTTTTGTTCTTAAACTGGCTCTTGACTTAACCACAGCCATATTAAAAAAAATTAAACAGTTTAAATTGTTGCATTTTTTTATTTTTATTTGTGTAAATCTTTCAAAATTACAGTGCTTCTTCTTACAGTACTCTTTCCTGAAATAAAACTATTGATTCCTTTCAATACATTAGGGTGATTTCTTCGGAAAAAAGGTTGTCAAAACATTGAGATTGGTATTTTCAGTACCTATAGATCAGCTTGCATTAATTGGGGGACAATCCTTTGTTGCTGTACAAGCTGCAAATAGTAGTTAGCAATTACTTTTGGGTCATTGTTTGATGGTCCAACTTCTAGCCACAATATTCTTCTGGAGAATCCATCAGAACAGCCATGAATAGCAAATCCAAATGGTTTAAGTTTATCGAATCCATCCACATGCCAGACAAAGTTAGGCCCTGGAACAATGTAGACACGGCTTATAAAATTTTTTGCTTTTCTTCTTATGATGCCTTCAGGATCTAATAGTTGAAGTAATTCTGCTACAGTATTTCGCCGAATGTGTAGACCATGCACAATTTTTAATCTGTTCCATAATTGTCGGTAACCACAACCTCCACTTCCTTCTAATTCCTGCAAAATTGCCGCTAGAATATTTGAAAGGGATGATTCAGGGTGTCTGTGACGAAGTCCAAGCTTCTTAAGTATTCACTTTAGAGTTGCTAGACTACAAATTATGCCTACAATGGCACACAATTGCATTATTTCAGCATTGGTAAACATCAAATTGAAATATGTTGAAATTAAGTAATTTCTTAAAAGTTCTTTGAATTTGTTTGGTCTCATGCATGGATTATATTCAGGTAGTACTCCAAAGACACTGAGTATATTGCAGCAAAAAAAAACATTTATAATCTGAAAAAAATTTAAGAAAATAAAAGTATTTAGTTTGTCCAGCCATGAAAAAATAATTTCTTGTGAGTGTGGACTCTTGGACCTATTGTTGCCAATTAAAGGTGAGCTCTCATCACAAAATTTCATTTCAAAGAGTGGTGCAATGCATGTGCCAGTTACATTTTGTTTTTCTGAAATATGCACATGCATGCCACCACTTTTTTGGAAAAAACATTGTGCAATGAGAGTACATCTTTAAGAATGTACTCAAAATATGCTTACACAAAAAATTGCCATTGCAGAACAGGAACCTAATTATGTACCAATTTTCATAGTTGTATGTATGTACTTTCACACTTTTATGTGTGAATATTTCTTTCTTACATTTATGTGTGAAGTTCATATATGTATGTATGAACTTCATACATTTATGTGTGAACATTTATTTTCGCTTGAAGTGAGCCTCCAGGGCCACCGTACTTATTCGTCTATTTTTTCTTCCTCCTTATATTTCTTAGTAACAGCCATAATCTTGTCAAAAACAGTGTGCAGAAATCACAATGAAAATGACACCATATTTTAGAAACACATTAGGGCCATGTTGCAATCTTGTCCTACACATCTTGCTGTGGTTTGAAATTACAGCTCAACAGCAGTGTTGCCTGTCTTTGAGGCTAAAATATCCAACATGTGACAGCTTCAGGCCAATTGCAAAAGATGTCATGTTACACCCGGGGAAAACTACCATGTGCTTTTGTCATAGAATTCAAAATGGCTACAAGCAATGGTAGCAAGAATAATGAAAACAGTGCAGGCAAAAGTAAAAAGGATGGTAAAATTAGGCGACCTCAATATTCTGAAAAGGAGATAGAAGCTATGGTTTTCTCAATTCAAGAACAACCACCAGAATTGATTAGGGGAATATTTGAAGGCAAAATTAAGTCACCAGCTGATCAGAGGGATTGCTGGAATGAGGTATACATGTAGTTAACCATTCAGTTAACAAATAATTGTGCATGACCATTATATCAGCATGCAAAAGCCTACATAACAGTTATAATGGAAGGTGGCAGGAGCTGTAAATGCTGTCGGTCATCATAGTCACACAGGGGCAGAGGTTCTGGATAAGTGAAGGAGTATGAAATCTAAGGTGAATCATAATCTAAGGTGCACAACCACAAATGTTTAGAATACATATCTATATATATAAAACATGTCCTGACATAATGACTCATCATCGCCCAGCCCAAACTGCTGGGCATAGCAAAATGAAATTTGGATATGTTATGCCTTATATCAGGTAGGCATAGGATAAGACGGTTTTTTTCCAAATTCCACTCCTATAGGGAGCTACGGGCAATAGTGATCTACGCATAATTGACCCTCAGGGCCAAACCGCTGGGCCAAGGAACATGAAATTTGTGCAGTATATTCCTTTCATGATATAGAAAAAGGTAGTCTGGATTTTTCTAAATTCTACCTGTAGAGGGAGCTATGAACAAAAAAGTGATCTACAGATAATGGACGCCCAGGCCAAACCGCTGGGCCAAGAAACATGAAATTTTGACAGTATCTTTCCTTAGTGATGTAAGCTATGACGTAGTAAGCATTTTTCCATATTCTAACTCCTGGAGGGAGCTACAGGCAATATAGTGATCTACACATTATCAATGATCAGCCCAAACCACTGGGCTTAGAAACATGAAATTTGGACAGTATTTTCCCTTAATAATGTTGGCAAAGACGAAGTTAAAACGTTTTCCAAATTCTACTCCTAGAGGGCACCATAAACAATAATGTGAGCTACAGATAATAGGGCAACGGCACTGATGTCACAATGTTGTCTGCTATATTTGGATGGAGAACCAACAAGTACGAAGGCATGTAGTTTTTAAGTTTTTAAATATATTTAGGTACTTTGTTCTTGTAAATGGGTTAAAGTGAATATTTTAGTAGTTTAACTGGTGATTTGAAGAAGCATTATATCAAAAAATAAAAATTATCAATAAGATAGATCCTTACAGTATTAAAAAGGAAAAGTGGAATTCTGACATTCAAGAATTCTGCAACTAACATATCCGGATATTGTAAATTATTTGGATTTCACAAAAAGTGCCTATAGTTGCTTACATTTTTTTTTGCGAAAAAAGAGACTATTTAAAAGATTATTTTTTAGAGATTTTGTACATATTTTCTAACAAAAAATGGGCATATTTTGAAAATTGTGTTCCGAAATGTTTTAAAAATTACGCTCTAACATTTTTAAAATTAAGTTCGGAAATATTTTTAAAATTCCGTTCCAAAATAGTTTGAAAATTACGTTCAGAAATATATAGGTCTAATGAAAATTATGCTCTAAAGTATTTTTAAAATTATGTTCCGAAACAGTTAGAAAATTCCATTTTACAATATTTTGAAAATTCCGTTCTGAAATATATGAAAAATAGAATGAATATTGTTTTCAAATATTTGAAATATATTGAAAATTTCATATTTTGAAATATATTATTGGACAATATTGTTTCTCACCTAATAATCTTTATAAATTTGTAATATAGATAAATGACTACCCATACATGTCAGATTTAAACTTGGGTTCGTTCAAAAGAATACTGGAAACGTGATAAAAATGACCAGGTGTCACATTTTATATAGAAATAGGGTTTTTCGTGGCAGTATATTAATTAAGTATACCAAAATGAGAGTGTAAACAAAATAGGCCTTTTGGGACCATGGATTTGTACAAAAAATCTGTTATCAAAAACGATTATTTGTTGAGTGTATTATTACAACGACACAGCTAAAAGCCGATATTTTGAAATAAAGAAAAACTGGGCTAATTGCTTATCTTTTATATTATAGGTCATTTCAATTGGCTCATAACAACAATTTTTATAGGAATCGCTCAAAAATTACATTAAAAAAAATCCTGTCTGTAGGACCTATACCTACCTCTTTGTCAACTTTCATCAAGTTTTGGAGAAAAGACCCACCCACCACATATAGTTGATGCAATCATTTTTATTTTTGTTTATATTTTTAATGATGACATGCATTTTTAAATTTGGCCATATGTTAATATTAAGGCTGTCAAAATTTAAGTGAACTTTAAACAGAGATCATTTTTAATATCAAAATGTAAAAAAATTAATATATACACGACAAAATTTTTTGACATCAACTTAGTGATGAAGGACCCCCACCTGACACCTTATTAATCAACTTTTGGCAATTTGACCAACCACCTATAACTGCAAATGTAATTTATGGGCCCATCCTTATGTTTTGCCAACAGAAAATGAATGTTAGAAAGTGCCTTAGCAAAAATGAGAAATTTAATTTAAAGTAAAAACAGGGTGACCACTCATATTCCGGCCTAAATTATAGGTAATGCAGGATTTTTTCCAAAAATATATGCTCCATATATAGGAAAATTATTACAAAAATATAGGAAAATATAGAAAATATAATCAAACAGTGTGAGAGTTTCGATCTGGTAATCCATAATCAAAAGCGTCGTGGGGGTAGTCCATAAAATCAATGTGTCTTTAAATAATCTTATCACACTATCTTTTGTTTTTATAATCAGGAGAATAATGAACTTCAAATGCAACAAAAACTGGGGTGAAAACCAAAAATAAATTTTTTGGTTGTAATACCTTAGAAAAAATCAAAATGGTGTACCTGATCAGGAAAGAATAATAGTAAATTATAGGAAATTTCGGATAAGTGGTTGCCCTGTAAAAAAGATCAGGAGCAGCTATTTTATTAAAGGGAAACTACTCAATTTTAATTAATTTAATTATGAAAGAAAACTAAAAATGAAATACACAGATCCCTACCGTAAGAATTTTTGGTAAGTAATACCCGAGATACATTAAAAAGAATTGAGGAAATTTCGTGTAGTGATGGGTAGCCATTTTTAATGTTGATCCTTGCTGATGACGTCACAGTGATAATACTATACATACACACGTGACTTGTTGTATACTGGGAACCTTTTGTTTGAAATACTTGCAGGGCAGTTTGAATACCACACATTCCAGACATTCAGCATCATTCCCTTCTCTGTGACATCATGCATTCGTATAGTCTGTCTCACCTTATAAGGAACAATGACGTATGCATTGGTAGCCAGTATTTCGCCACTCACATAATATAGTGCCAATCTGCATTCACCGTTAAACGTTTATTTTGTACTTATTCAAACATAATTCCATACATGAACAGTTATTGTTGTATGACAAAGGTATCCACCTATTCAAAAATATTTTAAAATGACATTTACACCAATGTTAACATTCTACACGTAGGGGACATTCCAGAAGCCTTCGACCAGAAGGCACTTTAGCAAATGTTTTGTGAGGCCTGAGGGCTTTGTAGCAAGCGGTGGATTACACAATTGCATACCACTTGTGATTATAATTTGTTTTCATAGCTGAGGGGCAAATTTAGAAACGATAATTGGGGATGATGTAAATCAGCATGTTAAAAATGCTAATGAGTAAGTTAGCTATTGTTCAATTTTGTTTAAATAGGGTCTTCATGATCTTAAGTTTTCATTCAGACTAAGACTAAGGCAGGCACCAGGCAAAGCCCTTGCCAATTTGGCTTTTATAATTTAAGATTTCTGTAGTGCTAGTGGGCACTTTCTTTATTTAATTTAAGGTGAATTATCTTCACCAGTTAATTCTTAAAGCTAGGAATTTTAGCTTATCCAATTAAGTGATTTGGAGACAAGAATTACCTGCCTGGTAATTCAATATTGTCAGGATTGAATCGGTTGAGTAATCCCTATTTGGGACAGTGTACTGTAAACAGTTTTGCTTCGGTTTTTGTCTACTCCCTAATTAGGGGAATTCAGAATAGTTATTTTGCTGCAGTAAAGACTTTTGACTCGTAAATCTTCGGCCTCCATCCATAGGAAAGTGGCGACGACCCCCGGGCAACCCGAAATATATGTTGGAAGCCAATCAAACAAATTGCTATCCCAAGCCGCAACTTAACATGGTGGAGGTGCGGGGTAGGCACTGAGCTCTACTGCGTGTTCCTTCGATAATTGGATGAACTATTGTACCGAACTCGTTTTTTGTGTACATTCTGTACAACTTCCAGTGTTCAACACCTCTAGTTTGGGTGGATGCCGCCCAAGAAAGGAGCAAAGAAAGCAGCAGCAAAGAAACCAGAAACCCCTGCGCCAGAGCCGGAAGAATCAAACGCCAAGGCACCGTTTGTAGCGTCCACACCCTTGACAAGCGATATAGGTTACGGTTCCGTACCGGACGTTGGTGACTGGCATATTGAACCAGTACCGTTACTAGAACCCGAAGCAGCTCGTGTGGTGACCCGTGCTCAAGCTCGTAGACTACAAAGGTTGCAAATCCGAAAGACTGAACCCGGATCGCCAGATCTAGTATTCGCCCGTGGGAGGGATATCGATGCAACGGTATTACATGAACATTTTGCGGAGTTAGGCTTCGATTTCGACGTAACGGTGGAAGATATCAATGACGATAACGGCATCCATCGACGATTATCGGAAACTACAGCTTCGGACGCCGACAGTGATCCCTATTTCGAGAGCGTGAGTGATATTTCATTGTTTCCAATGGCACAACCGGCAGGAATAGATGACCTAATCGTGGTCATGAGAGATTTGATGGCGGTTCAATTGCATCAAATTGTAAAAGGCAGCTATAGTTCCCAACAGCTTATCTTGTCAGGCTTCTAACAGGTGCCCGCAAAACACTGTATTAGTGTATGAATTGGTGAGTAAATGGATGCTGAATATATTTTCCATGGGTGCATACATAGCCCAGCTTAAGTGGCATAAATAATTGAACACTGCAGGCTAAACAGCTGCACACCCACTCCTCTGCCATAAAACTGCATTACAGCAATGCTTGATTGTGTTAAGAAAAATATTTTTTTTAATACAAGTGATCTTTCTGCCTTGGAACAACATGAACAATAAGGTTCACATGTGCAAATTTACCAAGGTCCTAGAGAACAAGCATGTGCAAGCACATGACACATTTTGAAATTTCTAAGTCATTATCTTGTAAATAAGACCATAAAGGTGGATGGATACGAGTCCAAAACATGTTTTATGCAATACATACATGGGCATTACAGTTAAATTTATAATAGTGTTTTTGTAAAGTGGCTTAATTATTTAGCTATTTAAGCAATTATGTTAGACAGTCATGTTAACAATGCTTATAGTCTTATCATATTTTTAGAACAATGGAAAGTAAATTGCAGAAGTCAAGAAGAATAAAAAAATGTGTAGATGTCCACATGATACAGTTGTTCATCATCATCTTTTGATAATGTCTTAAAATCTGAAACTGAGCCTAAAAATTCAAATATATTACTGCAGTCAACCAGTACAAATTTTCCAAATTGTGGCAATGAGTGCAAAGAGCTATGTACCCATAATCTAAACTCACAAAGTAAATGTCAAATAGAAAAAGTTCTTGAAAGTAAATTAGCTATCATAGAAGATCCACAGTTAATAGAAAATCCTTATTCCCCTGCCAAATCTATAATAAATATGAGTGATAATAGTTCAATGAGTTCAAAGGATCAAAATAAACTAATGGTGGGGAGATCCAGTTGAGGTCTAAATTTTAGCCTGGTATTATTTAAAACCTATGCTTAATTAGTCCAAATATCCAGAGAAAACCTAATGGAATAATGTGCTAAATCTCAACTTAGTCCATGGTGTATCTCTCGGTTTTGTAGTAATCCTCAAATTAAACAAAGGTATCAATTTAAACCCTACTGGATATCTCTACTGTTAGTGACTCTGATACCAGTAATAATCCTTCAAGCTTAAATAACTTGCAAGCATTTAAAGAAATTAGCCCTAACTTCCCTATGGTCATTTTCAGGGAGGAAGTATGTTGCGGCCATTTGCTTAGCCAGAATGATGCAAGGAAAAGTGAAGGCACAATGGGCAGTAGAATTAAATGTTAATTAAAATGCAATAAGCTCTTTACTGAAGATTTTACAAACGTATGACCAAAGCTTGCAAAGAGATGCTCGAACCCTACTAAAAACCTCAATAAAGTTTGAATCTAACACAATGAAAGATCAAAATGGTAATGATGGACAGTACTGCTACTTTGGATTAAGAAATGGAATTGAAGCATTACCACTTTATCAATCATCCATGGAGCAGTTTTGGCCAATCTTAGGTCTCCTGAAATCCAATATTAAAAGACACCCTTTTATTATTGGGATATTTTGTGGTAAAGCAAAACCAATCTCACCAATGATTTTTAAAAGGATTTAGTATATAAACTAAAAGTACTTGAGATGGTATGCTTTGTTCATAACCAATGTCAGTTTTCAGTCAGAATTATTAGATTTATATGTGATGCACTAGCACGTGCATTTATTAAATGTATCAAAAGACATACTGGATATTATGGTTGTGAGAAATGTACACAAAAAGGAGTATGTATTAATAGAAAAATGATTTTCAATAAAATGTTGGCTTTAAAGTGCACTGATCAATCATTTAGAAGTCAGGAGCAAGATGAACATCATAATTATGAGTCACCATTACTTTCCTTAAAAATCGATCTGTTAAAAAATATTCCACTAGATTACATGCACATTATCTGCCTTGGAGTAATGTGAAAACTCATTAATACATGGATTAGTGGGCTATTGAAAACCCAAATGAGTTCAAACAAAAGCTCTGAATTATCATCTCAATTAATATCAATTTCTAAATGTATTCCATCTGAGTTCAGGCAGAATGCCTCGCTCTATTAAGTACAAAGATAGGTGGAAATCCCTTAATTTCATCAGTTTATTTTGTATACTGGGCGAGTGGTTCTTCGAGCTGTTGTGATCATGAGCCCCTTATTCCCACGCCAACATACTCGAACGATGGACCTTTAGCGTAACCCTTTTCACAAGTTAATGCGTATTGGATCCATATGATCCGTCCAGGGAAATTTCTAATATTGAAGGGGTTCCCTGATTAGAATAAATAATTAACGAAACAAATTTGGGGATTCATGAGTTTAATGGTAAAACTAACAAGTTACATTCAAAACAATACACTCCTAACTAGAAGTTCCCTAACCATAACAGAATTCATATTACCCAACTGCTTACGAAGTCCATATTTCCTAAGAAGATACTTTGTCCGCACCAAAGCTACTGAAGCACTATTAATTCACCACACTAGAAGATGTTCCTGTGTTATTCCAATTTATTCCAGAAGGTGTAAAATCTTCAAGTCCACAGTAAATCATTGAAACGTTAAAATCCAAAATAGTTGTAATCCAACAATGTTGTAATTTAAAATTACACTGCACTTCCAGTTTAACTCCTGTGATATCCAAAACGGACTGATTACTGGTAATCCATGGCTGCAGAATGACCGACTTGAACAAAACAAGGTTATCTTTTTTGCCTGCTTATATAGGCTTTTTGTAGACCCCCCTGGGTCTTACCTACGCTTTCCACACCGGATGTGTTTGGGTGCTTTTAATAAAGTTTAGGGGTGGTGTTCAACCTAGGCCTAATGGCTCCTTTGTTTTTGAGTCCTTCTTGTTCCAAAGTCCCAAGATGTTAAGTGACAGGTTGTATGTTACAAGATTCCTGGTTTCACTAGCTTTTCAGAGATAGGTCACACATTGCTGATGACCTTCGGCTTGGTCAGAAATCGCAGATTTCTGATTTAACCAGTACTTCCAGTTTCTCTCAATAGATGGTGTTGACAAGGTTCCCTTATCAAAAGCTCCCAAAACATCCTGTCTGGTCCCCAAAACACAGGATGTTAGTCATCCCTTGATGAGTCATGGGAACACTCCTTAATTGACTCCCAAGATGGCGACCAACTTTCCTATTGGTGAAATCTTGGACTTTCCTAGACCAGTCCAAGTATTGTCCAATCAGCTGTTGTCTTCATCCAGACAAAACTCTGGAACATGGCTTCACTTTCACAGTGGTGTTCTCTGGATTTCTCTGCTCTTCTTAGAATTTGGTGTGGTTAGTGTGTGCAAGCTCAACAGGTAAGTATTGCCACTTTACAGAAATAAGGTAAGTAACTGTGGACTGGGAAGTCTTAATCCCAGTCCTAACAGAGCAGTGTTATCAACACAAATGTATAACCACTTTCTATTGTTTCATATACCATTCGGTGGAATATGACTATTATTTAATTAAGTAAATGTTTCGTTTATTTACTTTTGAGAAAGTGACGAAACATTTACCGAATTCAACCTTTGGTATGTAAAATATAATCACTCCAGTGCTGGCATTGAGCCAGGCATTCACAATTCCTTGGTCAGTTTGGACCTTGCCTCGCTATCGCTCTGTACCTGCAATAGGGTGATTATGTATACATTTAGCCATTTACATTTTAGTGAATAATAAGTTTAATACCCCTGACTTACTTTACTATGCAGTGTGAGGTTTGTGGACCCTGAACAGGTCAAAGGGTCGTATACCGCTCAAAATTAGGTGCATGAATTATGCAACCGTAGCTTTTTGGTTCAGTTTTTCTTTTGGCTTCGTACCGGTTCATACCGGTTTCTGTTTCCCTTAATGCTCGAATTAGGAATGCAAGGAAATTGTTGCATTTGTTAGGCTCAATATAAATATTGGGACAATCAGTTTAGTTATTTATTTTGATTTGTTATTTTGGCTTGTCCAGGTAGATCCCTGGCCAACTTTAAGATCAGACTAATCTTTTGTCTTTAGGCTATATAGTCCTCAGTTTAAGACTAGTTTTGGAGCAGTTAATCTTGATTTTGGAGATAATTGCAGGACAGCAATGTCCTGATTTCTCCAATGTAACTGACTATCATGTCATTAGAGAAGCTGTGAAAACAAGCAAACTTCCCCGAGCAAATGAACATGTTATGGAGGAACAGATCAATGAATTCCAGGTCCTTCACAAGCATGCCAGATTGTATTCAAAGAGAGTTTAATTTAATTACAAGTAAATTTCTTTCAAGATAGTTTGGGTTATGATTTGAGTAAATTGATAAAAAGAACTTATGACACTCATGGGCATACCCTGGGACAGGATAAGGGGGTTAGGGGTCAATCCTCCATAGGATACAAAATTATATAGGAATTACATCTCCTGGGAGCTACTGTCCCCGCAAAACCCTATCTGATCCCCTGCCCCTTATGTACATATACAGGACATTCGAAAACACTTTGCTGCTTCCAACAAAAGAAAGCACAAACAGCAATTGTGTTCGAAAAGGCACCGCTGGAGGAAGTGACGACAGCATGTGACGTCATTTTTGCTTCTTTTGCTTGCAAGCAGAG
>JAQIXP010001231.1:0-19421 GCA_034700285.1 Proteroiulus fuscus | reverse complement strand
CTTTCAGTAAAAAAAAAATTGTAGAAATCTGTGATGGTGTGGTGAACTCCACTGGGTGATTTTACATGGAATGACCCCTATAGGAAAAAGATCACCCTAAAATACTTTTTACCAACGGATAATGTAGTGAGAGAAAATACATAGATTCAGTAAATTTTACAACTTGATCCATGTCTGGTTTATACTTATTTAATAAAAAAATAAGTTGCACATTTCTTAATCGAGGAACATAATTGCTCATAACAGCAATTGCTCATTCGGCAATTCGAGTCAATCAGATGAGCCAACTGATGTTCGCTTGCACAATTGACGGCTCTGCCTTATGACGTCTTTTACAGCTACAATGCAAACTCCATTTTGATATTTATCTTTCTAGTATAGTAAATAACTAAACAGAACAGATTTTGAATTTTTTTGGAAATTATGCAATTTTTCCACAATATTGTCTTTGGTAAAAAGTTTTTTTAGGGTTATCTTTCCCTTTAACAAGGCTTTTATTAAAGGGAAAGTCCCACTTTGTAACAAGTAATTTTTAAAGTAATTTTAAATACTAGAAAATATACACGTATATGAATGGCTGTGGCAATACTAATTGAAGAAATTACTACGTTTGTAAAATCCATAATTATTATAAGCGTAATTTTTCCATAGCTTTCAGCAAGCAGTGCCATTTGGTGGCGCCCTCTAGCAATTGCATGTCTATGTGTTCCATGAGATTTGATGCCTTTTATCCAGTAGAGGGTGATATACACAGTTAGAAAAATGGTGCCTATTTTGGCTTTCTATTTTCATTCAAACCCACGTATTCAGGACATTTAATCTATTGATGGTATAGGCTAGCTCAAATCTCCGTGTCTATCCTAATATATTGTTCATGCTCTTTTTCCTAAAATCAGCATGTTTCAAAGTGGGACTGTCCCTTTAAACAGTATACTACTGTACAAGCCACATAAACGTAAATAAAATGGATTCAGAAATTACAGTATACGTTAGTAGCAAATGTAATTTCCAAAAACAATTTTTTTTTCTAAAAATATTTTTAGGCCTGTATAGTTAATTTTTTTACAAACATTATTTTCATGTTAGGGAGTTTGGGTGCATTGTTCAGATGAACTCAATAATATATACCTGTATTTCTTCAGCCTGCAAACCTTTTCTTTACTGAAATTAGTTTGTGTGTGCATGTTACTAAAACATCTATCAAAGTCTTAATTAAACCTTTGTAACGACTAATAATGGTGCGAGTATACACTGAGCTATAGGTCACACTTTTGTCTCATTTTGGTGACACGATTACTGTTTGTGTATGTGATTTCTTCATGGGTGGTCATGGGTAATATGTTTTGAAAATGAATACACATGTTACCTGCAAATATCTTTTCTTGCTAGAAATGTCACCTAATTTATTAGTGTTTATATAGGCCCTACCGTAGAAAAACCACCTCGAGTAGCATGCTTGCAGGTTGGCTATAGTTATATGGGGAATCAAATTCCTATACTTCAAGCCGAATTTAGTAAAATAAATATTATAGGGGAGTTATCAATACTGAGCAATTAACTGTATTAATTGATTGACCCCCATTACTTTGATGTTTCCGATTCATTCACCTGTACCTGCCACTTAATTAGTTTAACCTAAATCATCCAATGTGCAAATGTATAGTATGAAGTAGCAATTTGGTAAAGGTAAATACATACGCCATTTAGGGTGGAACCATAATTTGAAGCCATAAAAAACAAGTCCACCCTTTAATTATTAAAAAAAAAATTGCTATAAATGGGCGTGCTTTTATACTCGCATTTCAGAATGGTCATAAATTTGAAAATATGCTCGTATATAGACTCTGGAATTAATTCAATAATATTTCCAAATGGATCTCTCAGCTTGCAGCTAGACCGCCACCGTATATTACTCATAAATCTCAAAATCAAATTATTTTGGTTTTAAATCTTTTAATGTATAGTGAGGCGTAGGCTGTGTGCCATAAAATATTCAGAAGTTTAGGAAAGTGGGATTCAAGTACTAAGCCATCAGTTTCTTTGAAGAAATTGAATTATATATGAAAAAGGCTATAATATGGTCGATACTATAGATATAACTTTTCATGATGAACTAATATACAAATTATACAGGGTGAACTAGAATTCTTGATTCCAAAACAGTGTAGATGTATGGTCAATTTAGGACCAGCCAATTAACCTAGTTCATGGTATGTAACAAGTTCTCAGGTAATTTCAATTAGATAGCTTGCAAAATTTCGTGAAATTATTTACAAAATTATGTAAATCGAAATTCCAATTTGGAAAATACCAGTCTTCTATACATTTGTATACATGTATATTTCTTAATTCAGGTTGTGAAAATAGAAAATTTAATTAAACTTTATTGAAACCCTGCAAACCAATGGCAATATAGAGCAGTGTGACCAAACACAGCTACATGTCTATTTGTCCCTACCTTCGTTGGGCTTCCTGCTGGTAACATTGGGCTTTTGGATTATTTGTTTCAAGTCTTATTTAAAAATACAAAAAAAACACAAATCATTTCGTTAAATAAAATCTACAATTTTGTGAATATATAAAAAGTGACAGGATATGACATCATCAAAATTTTATAATAGTGATAACAAATGCATTCCCCAAAACATTAATAACAAAAAAATGTAATAACTATCGCATGTCTAGTTATTTAATAACAAAATTAAAATTAAAATACTCACATACATGCGAAATCTTTCATTAAAATGACGTAATTAGGCAGAGCTTGCCACATCATGCAATACTTCTGGCCCATAATGCCATCCAGTTTGACAAAAATAACTACAATTCCTACTAGTTCGAGCATGATGGGAATGCTCAGCCTGATGACGTCATTTACAGCTCTTTAAGCAGAATGGCAATTTTGAATAAGTTCACTTTTTTATTTAACTAGGCATGACTTGGTTATATGACTCATTTGTGGCAATACCAGTTAGCATAAATGCAGTTTAGCACTTTATTTTTTTGTCATGAAACCTACATTGCAGATGCTTTTTTCTTAAACTTTCTGGGAAATTATGCTTCACAATATGATGTACAACTTAATTAATAAATAATTAATAAACAATGTGGGTCAATCCGTGAGTCATGGCAAGACATGCTGTTACCTCCAGAGACTTTTATACTTAATTAGTAATTATGCAGTATCAGAAAAAAATGGCATCTCAAACAGGATTATTTACAACAAAAAAAAACATTTTAAAACAACTACTATAGGCCTACGTACAACAAAAAAATCCTTAGTCTTAATTTTTTTTTGAAAAAAAAAACAGGAAAAAAGTAATTAAATAGTTGTTATTCAAACATGTGAGTTGCAACACATTTTTGAAGAAAAACAATTACCTCTCGTTTTCTTAAATTTTCAAAAAATGTAGTTTCAAAAAATTGCACAATTTTTTTCTTTATAATTTGTATCTACTAGTTAATTAAGAGAGTAATTTTGCAGTAATGTATACTATTTATGACCACTGTTGTGGAACTAACAACCATGGTTAACAAAAACTTGAGGATAAATGGAAACTGCTTAACTTTTAAAAAAAAAAAATTATTGTATAATTTTGCATTTAACTGTATAATGTTCATGCTGTTGTAAGGTGCTTTCTTTTCCATGTAATTTTTTTTTTATAAAATCCAGTGTAGGCCTAGAATTTAAAAGGATTGTAGAGAATGGAAATTGCATGCATAGTCCAATGATTATGTCTATTTTTGTTTTTGTAAGCTTCCTAGAGTGTTTTTGAATCCTTTTTACGTGAATTCGATACACTTGACAGTTTAAAATAATTGTTGTAACAACGAGGCCTATATGAAGACCTTCTCCACACTTGGTACTCACTAATTGCAAAGTACAAATGTTTTCTATCCACGTAGTAAGTCCATTCTAGACTGAGAATTGTATTATATATTGTGTATTTCATGGTCGACCTTTTTCACTAGCAACTATAGAAATTGGCTAGAATTCAGGAAACTGATTTTCTTAATTTAATCAACAGTGCATAGCATTGCAACTTCAACGAACGGAACCAACTTCCTATGTAATTCAAGGGGGAATTATTCTTCTAGAAATTTATCAAGATAAAAAGCAAAAAAATACACGATATATAACGAGCTAGCAGTTGCATGTAATGAAAATAATGGCTCTCGAATTCTAATGTAGTAGGCCTACACAGATACAAATATTCATGCATAGTTTTGGAAAAAGTTTCAAAGTATCTGCCATTTCCGCACAAATAGTGGCATGACATTGTGTGGTGGGGATTTTGGGGAAGTTTCTGCAATGGTTCTCATGAGGGATTGTATTACAAATTAGTTTGACACTTAGTCTAGTTAGCAATACCCAGATTTGCAAAAAAATTCAAATTGTTATGGTGCACCCGGTAAAGCGCATTATTCCAAGGAGAATATCATGGTGTGTGACGTCATCCAGTCCAGTGACGTTTGACTGGACGATGAAAACCTCTTGTTTTCAACAGATAATATTTAGAATTATTCAAAAAGCAATAAATACATAAAAAACAATATCTAAATAAAAATTGTTTAGGGATTCATCAGTTTCTTGCAGCTTATATTCACATGAATCATTAAAGGGAAAGTCCCACTTTGTAACAAGGAATTTTTAAATGGTACACACTTACTATAGATATGAATGGCTGTGACAATAATAATTTAATTGCAGCAAAGCTTCCATATTGAAGAAATTACAACGTTTGCAAAATACATATTAGGCGCCATTTTTCCATAGCTTTCAGCAAGAAGTAGGCCTACCATTTGGTGGCGCCCTCTAGCACGTGTATGTCTATGGAGCTGATGCCTTTTATCCAGTAGAGGGCGCTACACAGTATCAGTGAAATAGCACCAATTTGGGCTTTCTATTTTCATCCAAATCCACTCACTCAGGACATTTTATCTAATGATCCGTAGACTCAAATCCAATTTCCATGTCTATCCTAATTTTTCATGCTCTTTTCCCTAAAATCAACTTGTTTCAAAGTGGGACTGTCCCTTTAATGAAAAATGTCTAATAAGAAAATAAAAATTAAAAAAAAATAAAGTTGGAATAACCTAATTTTTTTGATTCACAAAAGTAACAATATGAATGTCAAACATCATTATAAATAAATATATGGATATGAAATTGGTTATCTGAATTGCGATCAAATAACCAGTTTTAGAGCTGTTTTCATGAGCTTGCATTTAAGGTGGGGTCCTATATACAGTTTGAAGGTTTATTCTACAATTATAGTGATGTGGATCCATGTGCTGTAACATATTTCTAACTTAAATTAATTTTTTTGAAATTTGCTTGAAACTGCAGACTTGCTCTTGTCAAGTATATACAGTACACTATGCATGTTATTACATTTTAGTCTTTTCTATCTAAATTGGGATTTAGGATCCCAGATATAGCGCTGCATGAGCTTGTTTTGGTGATACAAATCTGATCCCACCAGAATTCGTTGCAATCTTGAAACAGCAAATAAAATGCTGATCTAAAATTAACAAGAAAATTCGTTTAAAAGATGTTGTACATGTAAGAATACCAGAGGATATAAAGCTACTGCACTCAATTTCTTTTCTTGTTTTAGAGCATTAAAGAGTAGCTTTCGTTTCAGTCAGAAAATGTAGAAAACTAAGGCATTTTTTGGTTGAAAACATGAGATAGTTAGATATTTGTTTCCATAAAAATTTTGCAGAAAGGTCAGAATTAAGATGACGAATTTCGTCAGATTTTTGCTTATTTTAATAAAAACTAATTAATTGTCAGAAATTTATTATCTCAACAAAAATACCTGAAAATTGCAGTGAATAATTGAACATAATATTGGCAAGGATTATACTTTTGCATAATAAATTCTACAGAAACATTTCTGCAGGATTGAAGAGCTGAGATCAAAAAGAGTTTAGAGAAAATCCAGATTAATTACATTTAAATTAGTTATTTTAAAATCCTGAGCTTATTTTTAAAGATATAGAAACTTGTGCTTTGGTATGCACCTTCACTGTTTAGTTCCCTTGAAGAAAATCTACTTGTTTTGAGTTCAACCCAAATTTGGGTACCTAATACCCAAAATTTTGCACATTTTTAAGCTTCAGTGCTGTTCAAAATAAAAAACATTATCCTATCCCCCAGCTTTTCATTGATTTAGCAGATAGAACAACACTTAGCTACAATTTTATATAACTATCTCATTTTCAGCTAAAATGGACTCATGTGGTTCTTGATCTCAGCTTTTCAATTATTTTATAGTATGAATTCTGTAGCATTTGCGAAAATGCAAATGCAGGATAAAGTGTTGCAGAAATGCCTGTTTTAAAAATGTTTTTTTTTTTTAAAAAGATTTACAAGCAAAATGCAAAATATTTACATTTACTTTTTTCATAAGAAAAATGTTCAAATATGGATGGATGAAGGCGTTTGTAAGGAGATGACGGATTGGAAACAGTATTTTTTTCCTTTAAAAAATGTTAGCTTTAGCAATAGATCGTGCTATCCCGCCCATTGTCTTATATAGGGGTTAAAAAAACAATTTTAATTTTATTAGCTGGGTGCGTGCTTGTACTTTTTGGCAATCCTTTCGGTTCAGAATTATGCCAGTGATGACACATTCAAACACTTCATTTTTTTTGGGATATTGGAAAGGCAAAGTAGGGAAGACATAGAGGGAGACCCCATGTAACCAACAATTATGTCACGTGATCCACCCCTAGAACTTGGGCCAAAAATTATGGTAAAATTCAATTTGGAAAGTGGGCTGAGGATGCATTTTACAAGTAGGATGCATGATGAAACATACTTCATAGAGAGAGAAAAACTGCCAAAAAGGGAATTTTCATCACATCACAACGGGGAATTTCCTAAAATTAATGTGCAAGCTTATAACCATGTTCAGCAAAAGAGTAAACTGTAAAAGTACCCAGTCCGCATTATTCCTACCTTGCAAATTGCTTGACTTCGTGATGTTGATCTAACACAGGTACTCTTATTTCTAATTGGTCCATAAAAATTCTCAGTTCACTCTTGTGTTGAGCAGGGTATAGTAGGACGGTCTATGCAAAAATGCTGACATGCCGTATGCATCATGAAATAGGTCTGTCTAGATGAATTTGCAGTTTCAGCAAACTGACACAAATTGAATTTTTTGTTGTTTCCGAGTACATAACATTTATGTTTGAATTGATTTAAATTGATTCAAATGCATAGTGATCGTGAGGGGGCGCGACACTCGGGCGAGTCTTTCACGCCCTTTTCGTGCAGCTGGACTAGCTATTGTCTTAATTTGACTTTTATTAAATTCTGGATGTTATTGCCAAAACGATAACAGCCCAATGATTCAATAAAGTGTATAATTAGGACAGAAAACAGAATTATGATTTCGGCTTGCAGGAGTGACGAGAGAAGAGTTCGGATGGAAAGACTGAGATGGACAAAGATAATTGGGCTTGACCACTGTAATGGATTTTAATCAAAATCTTCATCCTATAAATAGACTTGATTGTATTCGAAATGACAGTATGAAGCACATAAAAAATGGCATCAGATACATTTTCTCTTCAAGCATTTGGCAACAAACAGTAGCAAGCGCTATATGATTGTGTCCCTCCCTCACTCCCTCAAAATGCACTTTGGGATTGGAGAAGGCCCAATAATGTTAACTCAAGCTGATAATGTTAGCTAGGGTTAATGAGGTTTGGAAGTTGAAAAAGCTCTTGTGCCCCTAATAATTGAAGCTTAATTTGGTCTGATCGCTTATTCCCATCCAGATTATTATTCAAGATGGCAATAAAAAGGGGGAAATTTAGCCCGGCTGCTGGCCCGGGGAACACTTAAAAGTCAGTGGGGAAACATGACCACGTGTCAAAAAAAAGTTATTTTGACTCTCGACGTGCCAATTCCACGTACTGTGCCAAATAGTTGCACTGCATCAAGTTTTAAATTGGGGTTTAAATTTTTTTTTTGGAGAAACATCTTATTCCTCAAGGACTTGGCAGAGTCGCTCACTCCAAAGTATTTGATTAGGTTGGGTTAGAAATTTGCAAATACAGAAACAACCTAATTAATTGAAAATGTTCAATGGTAGAATACAGTGTTTTTTCACCCCATTTTTTTTGTCCTTCACACCTGGCCTGTAAAAAAGGTTAAGCTCAAGTCAGGTCAGTAAGGCGCTGGGCCATTTTTAAGTTTTGATGAGAAAACTATGGAAAGATTGCTCCGATAATTTTTAAATACTTTCTTGGCCCTCTGGAATTTATTATTACGTTTGTAACGGTTTGTGGAACAAGTATGGGTAGTAAGCTAAGCCTACATATACAAAATAGTGTAGGCATTCAGCTGGCTATATGACAAATATTTATATTATACTGACATTGCAAAAAGTCTTTTGCTGCAATGTCATGGCTGATGATTTTTAAGGCGTCCTAGCTATGACTGCATGCTTGAAGCAAGAGATCTAGTATGCAGGACGTTCTTTTAATAGGTCCATTCACATTATAGAGACATTCAAATAATTTTATTTTGAAACAAAGCTGGTCTCATATACAGCAATTTGCCAAGCATATTTCGCCAAAATGCCTTCAGCAATGAAGTGCAAAAACCAGCTCCTGGAATGTCCTTCATGCACATTCATTTCTAAGTCATCGGGTCCAACAAGTCTTGGTACTTGGAGAACAGGAAGAAGTTGCTAGGTGCTACAAGATTAGGGCAGTATAGACGTGGTTATGGAAATTTTGCATTGCTTACCATAATCGTTGAATTGTAAGAAAATCTTCATCATGTTATCTTTCAACAGAAATATCTTTCAAAGGATAAATCAGATAAAGTCAAAGCGTGTCATACACTCCTAACATATATGTATAGCCAAAACATTTTGCACTTTATGGCTATCAAATGTACACTGATTTATGTCAGTTGTAAGGAAAGCTGCATTCCTGTGATTTGTTTAAAATTCCTTGAAATTTTATGATTAGGGTCATAATTTCTTTTAAAGTTAAATTTAGTAGGCAAGGCCTACCTGTCAAGGAAGCATTGACTAAACTGTAACGATTTAAGGAAAAGTCCCACTTTGGAAGAAGATGGTTGTAGAAAGAAGATCATGAAAAATTAGGAAAGGCATGGAAATTGCAATTAGATTTGAGCCCACCAATCAATAAATAAAATGTCCAGAATACATTGATTTGGGTGAAAATGCAACGCCGAAATAGGCGCCATTTTACTGACAGTATGTAGTGCCCTCTACTGGATAAAAGGCATCAGCTCTTATGAAACACGTAGCCATGTTTGTCCTTGAGGGCGCCACCAACTTTCTTATCTATGGAAAAATGGCGCCTAACAGTATTTAGCAAACGTCATGATTTCTTCAAAATGGAAACTTTGCTGCAATTATTATTACTGTCACAGCCATTCATATCTAGTAAGTGTGTACAATTTAAATATTCCTTGCTACAAGGTGGGAGTGGGACTTTGAAAGTTTCCCAAAATGCATTTTCTCAAAATATTCTCATAATTTCGGTAAGTCAGTGTAATGGTCAATATAACATTTGTAGGAGATATATAGAATACTTTGTAGTAATTTTAGTTTTTCTGCAAAGGCAAATGTGTTAATTTTGCACATTTGTTACAAATGACTGCCCATGGGTCAGTTTACTTGTGTTGTGCTTAATTTTGTACGTGGCTCATATGAGACTTGCGTAATTGCTTTCATGGTAACTTTCTACATGACCATGAGTTTTTAATAAGTTTTATTTTATCTTGAATTCCAGGGTAGGATAGTCATCCTAAAATTTCTACCAAAAGGTATGAGGACATTAAAAGGTGACTGTCAGCCAACTTGATGAGAAAATCACCTGAGAAAAAAAAACATGACACCAAAAAGGTATGATGCAATTTAGTAATCATTTTTTAAAGGTATAAATGGTTTTTTTTCACATGTGTTCACTCAAAAAGTAGGTGAATTGAACGAAAACTAATTTAATGTGGGTCAAAAGTGTATATTTTATAAGTATAAAAACATCAAGAGATGCCACTATAGGATTTTTTTTTTCATATAAATATTTAAAATTGAGTTCCTACAAGTAATGCCTGACTATATACATCATATATCCTGAAGCTATAGTCCTGTATTTAAAATTTCGGTCGTGTGACCTATTATTTTCAAACTATGGAATCAATGAAACTGGTGATGGGAAAAGGAAATGGGAAATGAAAATACAAGATCCACTTTATATATATAGGCTTATGTACCATACAAGATATATATGAATATGGTTTTTTATCTTAGCGATATTTTAAGAAACGGACAGTTTCCTGAAAGATAAAATTTATGACGAATTTCTGTACGGTCCCTATCAGTAATTGGCAATCGCGAATTTTAATTCAACTTCCAGAAATGTATGATTCAACAAGCTGTATAATGCCCCCCCAACTGTTTTCAAAACGAACCAATTTGTTGTGAGTTATTGTTGGTGATTCTTGAAAGCCATCTATTGTGCATTTTTTAAAAAGGAAACTCAGTTTATTTTCTGCTTTTTTCTTTTACAATAGTTTTCTTTCTTTAAAGGGAAAGTCATACTTTGTGACTATTGATATACAGTAAGTTGCTCACACTTACTAGATATGAATGGCTGACTATAGTAATTGCAGCAGTTTCCATATTGAAGAAATCACGGCGTTTGTTCAATGCATGTTGGGAGCCATTTTTCCGTAGATAACAGCTGAAACAGAGTTGGTGGCGCCCTCTAGGACATGCGTGTCTACTTGCTTTATGAGAGCTGGTGCCTTTTATCCAGTTGAGGGCGTTACATGTTGTCAGTAAAATGGCGTCTACTTGGATTTTGCATTTTCAACCAAATCCATGCATGTATTCAGGACAATTTGTTTAAGGATTGGTGGGCTCAAATCAAAATACTATATCCATGAATTTTATAATTTTTCTTTCTCTTCCTCCGACAACCATCTTCTTCATAGTGGAACTTTCCCTTTAAGTAAGTCTCCTAATTGTATACTGTCCATGCGTCCCAAATAGGCATTGAAATAACAAAAGACAAAATGGCTACAAACATTTTCCCCATGCAACTGTTGTTCCATTTGCAATAGAAATTTATTAAATAGATGCATGTATATTATAGGAAAGAATTGATATTTATCACTTTAAATGGTGCATTTTTTCTTATATAATATTATTATGAATTTGGAAAATTTTGAGTACAGATAAAAATGTTTGTAAAACACTTTAAAGGGATTGAATACATGCAACTATTTTATTTAAGGGTGTCAGTCAATACATGTACAAACGCTAGAACATGTATATCTACGAGCATATATGATAAGTGCTAAAAGGAAAAATCCTTATATATTTAAAATCACTCAGACAAGTTACCGAGAAATGCATTACACTTTTGTCGTTTTGTATATGCATCATAAACAGACTATAAAACCTGTGTGCATAGTTTTTATTTTGGTAACAAAAAGTAAAAAGCAAATATAATATAAATTGAAAAGAAGAAAATTTGTATAGGACCTACTTAAAGTCTGCAATGTTTGTTGATGTTTTTCTTCAATCCCGAATAAAAACAACAGGAAGGTGCCAACATATATGGTCTGAATAGCCCATCTATATGCATGGAGTACATTGGCTTGGAATTATAATGCATGGTGAAGTGTATGGACGTTGGATCACCAAAACACTTCATGTTCTTATGTGCATGATTTTGATTTTAAACTTTTGATCTGCTGAATTTATACCTATGTCTTAACGTTATTTCGTTTATGGCTAATACCATTAAAATTATTGCTGTACTTCTGCATGACCATTGCCTAGTTTTAAGTTTCTTGACACATTAGATGTATCGAAACTGATTGAAAAAACTTTCAATGTCTTGAGCATCAAAAATTAAGTGTATTTCCTGTAAAAATGCAGCCATGTTGGACTTCCTCACAGTCTGTTCAACAAAATATTGAACTGAAAAAACCCAAATGGAGCAGTTTAATAAGTAGGTCTACTGATCAATTCCTTTCCAGTTCACTTTTTATTTGAGAGGGGTATTGCAAATAGACACGACTAGAGACGCCATTTTGTTTTTCACATGCTTAGTGTTAACTTGTGACCCTTGATAATATTGTTTTAAGAATTCCATGAAGCATTGAAATGCACCAAGAAAAATTTTACATTTATTCATCAATGAGATTTTATATGAGTCACAAATTAAAATTGTCTTAAAGGGGAAAGTCCCATTTAGAAATTCCAATTTGATTTGTGCCTACCAATCATTAAATAAAATGTCCTGAATACATGAATTTGGATGAAAATATAAAGCCCAAGTAGGTACCATTTTACTGACAATAGTAGCGCCTTCTACTGGATAAAAGGCAATGGGTCTCATGAAACACGTAGACGTTCATGTCCTAGAGGGTGCCATCAACTTTCAGTGTCTGCAGAAATCTATGTAAAAATGGCGCCTAACATATATTTAGCAAACGTCGTGATTTCCTCAATATGGAAACTCTGCAATTATTATTTTCACTGCCATTCATATCTAGTAAGTGTGAATAACTTGAATATCACTTGTTACAAAGTGGGACTTTCCCTTTTAACTATAAATTGCATTTCTGTCGTTTAAAACTGACTCAAAGTCAATTTTTTTTGGAGACATGAAACTTATGACAATGTGCTGAAAAATACCATCAGGCACATAAAGCAGGAAATAGGGAACGTTGATATAGGTGGAATTCAATGTACCGTATCATGCATGCATAAGACCAAGAAAAGTTTTTCATGTTGGCATGAGCAGAATATTTTGACATTTGATTTTAAACCTATCACCGACACCTGCAGCAATGTCCTGGTTTCGAGACACGAATTCTAAGTCAGCCTCTTGCTCATTTATTCTTACAGTGCATGTACATGTAAGGCCTGTAGGCATTGGGAATCCTACAATGGCAATGATGTCTCATCATGGTTTCATATCAAAATTTGTCAGGAGAGGAAAAATGGGAATGTAGGCAAGCAGTTGTGGTTGTGCATGCCAAAATACTCGCCATCTGAAATCTGTGGGTGAAAAAGGAAATTGAAAATCTCCGAGTGAGGTGCCTTAATAGATGGATGTACGTGTACTTGTCACCACAATTCTGAAAATGTGGTCAAAAGTTGGAAGAATTATTATAAGATTTATTTCATAAGATGTATTTTTTTATGTACCCAAGACGAAAATCTCGTTGGTTAACAGCATGCATAGGTATAGCAAGCCCGAGGGAATTAAAAGTTGGACAGCACATACCAGCAATGTATTTAATTGAAATTGATGGTATCTCTCATAGTATACAAGTAACACGGTTAACGAAGTAAAATTGAACTGTGCTTTTGTATATTTGTGACGTAATGAATTAATGGCATACTTTAGGACGTTACATATATTATGCACCTTTGCATTTTCGTTCACTTGATAGAAATCTACTTGTTTTGAGTCTACTTTACCATATACCCGAATTTGGATACCTAATTACCCAAAATTTTGCACATAGGCCTAGTGATTCTGACATTTTTCCTCTTCAGTGGTCAAAATGGGAAACTTTTTCCTATCTTTTAGTGGATAGAACAACATTTTAGCTACAATTTTATGTAGGCCCTAATTAAATATTTCCTTTTCGAGCCCGTAGCCAGAGTTGAAAGTTGAGGGAGGCGTTCCAAATTTTTTTTGGGGGGCACAACAATTTTAAATTTTAAATTTTAAGTTTTCTACACCAGGAGGCACTGTGTGGTGGCCTACTGGAGTACTGCAGAGGGCATCATGACATCATGTATAGTGTAATGTACCGTATTATTTGTTATATTTTTTTAATTTTTTGGGGGGGCACTGGAGAGCTTTTGGGGGGGCACGACCCCCCAAACCCCCCCCATCCTACGGGCCTGCTCCTTTTCAGCAAAAATTTGGTAACTTTCTGCTACCACATTTACTAATATCTTATTAATTAAAAATAAATAAAGAAAAAATGTTAAAAGGATATAGGCCTAGGTTTAGTAATTGCCAGAAATACTTTATGAATCAACGTATATATACACCTTTATTATTTTAAAATAATCGTGCCCACAATAGCGATATCTCTTTAAGCTTTAAATTTATAATTAGATAAACTCTTAGTTTTTACTGTAATTATTGTGATAAAAACAAAACGACATGCCGTGTGGTTTGTGCCCAGATAAACAATTATATAGGAGTGGTGAGGTTTATTTCCTGCAAATTTCCTTTATTATCTCTCGCCATAATAATTTCTAGTATAGCCTTCATTCACTATTTATGAAAGCTTAACAGGAAAAAGCAAGAATTTGGAATTCAGATTAAATGCGTATGAGTCAAACAAAACTCATAGCAATTATTGAAATAATTATGAAAATAAATTCAAAGCTATGCATTAATATCTTGAAAGACAAAGAAACACACGTCTTTTATTGTCGTTTTTGTGCAAATTTATAGGGTTGATGGAAATGCATATCCGTCGTCTTATACACGCAGCATATAGGATTTAGTATTGTTTATAAAGGGAGCGTCATTGGCCCTTCTCCAGCTGGGATTTAACATATATTTAGCCAAGGAGTGGTCACCATCGTTATTTTTTATGCATTTTTTTAGTTAGATACTATACATTTATAATGAACTGTCGCTAATCTTACTTCTTAGTAATCCCAATCTTGGATCTGGCCACAAAGGCCTTAGAAGTATACTGTTGCCACCGGATAGCCACCGGATGGATCTCATATTGCACTTTTGTTAGGGAAAAAAATTCCCCTTTTTCATAATTGCCATCCACTTCCGCCTTTTTCGGTCCTCTTTGGGTCTGTCTGTTGACCATATCCCCATCTTGTGCATTTTTAAGTTTCTTGCCCCAACATGTGCCAAATCTTAAGATGCAACTCCCCCACCGAGATGGATATTAGCAATTTGCCACCATTGAAGACCACATGCCAAGGCTAATATAGTGTGGCTAGAGGTTTCCCATACTTCAATGCCATTTTTTAAAATTGAATTTCCGAAGGAAATGCGATTTAGATGTTGAAAAATATGATTCTTCGTATATGGCAATGGTTTTTGTCAGAATCTGAACTCTGTTTCGATATAATTTCTGGTGCAGTTCCAAGTTGAACATGTATTTTCTCACTATCGATACTGATCAGTAATTTAATATGAATTGCTTTATTTATTACGAAGAATAGCACAAAGGAATTAATGTAGAGCCTTATTGTAAGCGTTTGTCAATCCTATTAAATAATTAAAATTACATTATTATGCTTAACTGTTTTTTGAATTAATGTTAAGAATTAGTTTACTATTTCTGAAAGTAAGAATAAATTTAAAATAAAACATTGAAGCTGTCTAAAATTAATTACACATATAAAATTAAGATTAATTAAATATAATTTAATAAGCCAAAATATGCATACATTGCTAAATGGGTTTATCAGGTAGATGACCAATCAAACCATAGCATTTTAGTATCATGGAATATTTCTACATTAAATTTTCTGTTCTCTAACTGGTTTTTTATTTGCAAAATATAATTTCTTCCATAAGTTTCATAAAATTTAAATGTGCTCATGTTTTTAGGCAAACAAAAAATTTTGACAAACAAAATCTAATGGATTGCCCGGAGTATTGTATCAGATTTTGATAGATTTAGGATAAAGCCATTATAAGCCTACAAATATTACCAAGTTATTTTGAATCTGGAAATTTGTATGTACAAGATGTGGCACGATATAATCTAATAAAAAAGCCTATTTTTAAAGCCAAAAATAATTGCTTAGCTTGTAAGATGCCATAGGCCAGTTAGGGATTTGGTATATTATTGCATGCATAAATCTGCACAAATTTGATGTAGCCTACATTTTGCATGATAGGCAATATATACAAGAAAATTTAAATTAATTTTTCTACGGAGAACACAGACGCTCATAGCTTGAACATATTTAGCCTTATCCCTTATTTTTGCATTTTTCTGCAAAAAAATCAATAGGAAACTTTTATCGTAAACCCGACATACAATATTACAAGTACAAGCTAGTGATTAAATCATGGAGCACTAAAGTTTTAGCAAAAAAATCCTCTCAACCATAATTAAATCTAAATTTTAGACAATGAAATGCATTATTTCCAGAATAGTTAATAGTTAACATCTGAATAAACTAATGACCGTTATTAAATTAACTGAAATAAGTGCTGAAAGTATTAGCTAAGTTAAGTGATCCATTGCTTGTTCCCTTTGCTGGAGCGCCATAACTGACGTCACAGGGAGGCCACTATCTGACGACATGTATACCAAAGCAGCATTTGAACTCTCTGGCATTACATGGAGACAGGAAAGGCAAAACACAAGTCATTAGTGATCTTCTTATAGACAGTTATAGAAAAAAACCGCCTCATTTACATTAAAAATTAATAGTGATGTTAGCCATGCAGTAGGGCTTAAAAATAAAATGTCTTAAAAAAAGCTATCCATTAGGGTGCGTTCATGTAACCAGCTGAGAGCGGGTAAGCAGCAGCTCAGAGCTGATAGCATTGTTTTTGCCATACTAATCGTATGGCAAAAACAACATTATCAGCTTTGAGCTGCAGCTTACTCGCTCTAAGCTGCTTACATGAACGCACCCTTAAGAGGTCCACCTGTTTTGATTGCCTAATTGTACCTTAATGGAAGGAATTAAGCCAGCGCATTTCCGCATCTCATAAAAACAGGGGGTCTGGAATGTCAAAATTTTGGGTGCACAGTATAAATATCATAAGACAACGATGGAGGCGCTGCCATAGAAGCTTTTTTCAGAGCAGGTTTACCCAGACATATGTCAGCAACAAGTTATTTGCATACATCTAATCACAATAAAGTGTTGTAATTGCTTCCATATGCAAATCTCAATTGAATATACTAGTTTGATTGACCTTTCGGAAATACAAGTTTTCTTGAGGGAATCAACCAACTACACAAAAAAAAAAGCATTATAAAAAAAGATTCATAATATATAGCTGCATGGATAGCTTATATACAGTGTCTCGAAAGTTATGCTGAGAATTTTTTTCCCACTGATAAATGGGGGTCCACGAACTCTCACATCGACACTCAGGTGAAAAACTTGAAAATAATACAACGACCGCATAAATATAATATACAAAGTACAAAACTATACTCTTAATCATTTGCATTGAGATACATTGATGTGTCCTGATTTACCTGAATATGATCGATAAATTAGTTGGGATGGGTCAAGAAAGCCAAGGGCGCAATTTAACTTTTTTGACATCAGGTTAACTGATGTCAAAAATGATGTTATGCATTTCTGGTCCAGTTATCCTGTATCATATTGTGCGGTTCTAGAAGTTCCGGGTTTAGGCCTGTAGGCCTATGAGCAATTTGGGATATATGAGCCATCTTGTTTTCTTAAAAAAAATATTCGTAAAACCCGTAGGCTACGTGTGTAATTTTACACTATAGAACTGAAGTTGCTGTGGTAACATTATTTCGGACGAGAAATTAATTTTCTGTTTTCAGGGGAAAAATGTATATATAGGTTGCTCGTGACTGGTTAACCATGCAGGATTTAGGTTAATTTCCAAAAGCAAAACTGTTTTTAATACAAGAATTAAAATGCATACAGACAACCTTGCAATTTGGGTTGTAGGCCTAGTATTTGTTTGCACGTCCTTCCATGATTAAAAAAGGTTTTTTATAAAGTTGAGTTTCCCTGCCTCAGGTTTGTAAAAAAATTCAATGATGTTTTTTAGGTTGCGATTAGACATTTTCAAGAATGCTATGAATTTAAACTTGTGTTTAGCCTCAACTTATCTAGGTAAACGTGTTTTAAGTTGACATGTAAAATTAGTAGGTATTTAGTAAGATTGCTATATTTTTAAACATATCGAGTGCACACAACTTGAAAATACCACCAACAAACCATTACCATAAAAACAGTAATTTTTATGTAATTCATAATTAATATTGAACCACACAAATACGTGATTAAATCTTACGGGGTTGATATTATAACTTAATTGGTATACTATAACAGTAAGTAACTAAGGACAAGTTATTTTCAACATACCAAGTTAAGAGTACAAATGTTGTGTATATCGATATGGCTATATTCACAATAATTTTTAACCCAACTGAATTAGGGAGTCATTTTACCTGGACTCGAACGTTCATTTTCTGTGTTCGAGTCCAGGTAAAGTTTTGGACATCACCTGGACTCAAACATTGAAAATATTCAAGTGTAACTTGGAGCAACTAAATAATCCCCTCCGGGGATGATTCACGTACCAGGTAGCAGTTCTTATCTTGTAACAGATAATTTTTAAAAAGACTTTTAAAATGTTGAAAGGAATGGAAATTGAAAGGTCTAACCATTCAAAGAATATTTACTTGCAAACAATGTGAATTCGCAGAAAATTAGTTTTACCAAACGACGCCATTTTTGCTCATACAATACAACACCCTCTAGCGTTTACTTCGAGGCAATATTTGTCGGCCATCTTAGGAGTTGCATAGTTTTTGCACCGTATAAATAATTTATTGGGGCTACCTTTGTACAAATACAATTCAAAAAGGGAAGCCAAAAATGATAGTTAACATATACATGTATGCCAAAATGGCACCTTGCATATCTTTTGTGAAAGCCATGATTTTCGATTTATGGATAAGTATGCTGAAAATATTAATATCGATGCAGCTCTTCTCAACTATTGTTTGTTTTAAATTAAACAAAAAATCGTTTGTTACAAGGTGATATACAATGCTTTGGTAGCCCTTAGCACATGGGCGGTTAGTTGTAATTTCCAATGCCAGACTTGATTATTTTTTTCATGACATATCTTATGTCCCTAAATATTTCATTCCATATTTCCTTAAAAATTTAAACAATGCTCATATTAAAATAATTATAACACAAAATGCCTTCTGGAAAAGGCCAAATTGTCTTTCTCCAAAGCCATTTATCAACTTCATGATGCCAATTAGAATAAGCATGTTAAATACATACATGTATATTAGGGCAAAGAATGAGGTCACTCTGCAGCCTAAACTAAACTCTGCAATTAATTAATTAACAACGCCAATGTGGCTACAATGTGTATAGACAAAGTTTTGCTTTGGGTGCAATCCATGCACATGGTTTTTAATGTTGTTTGCATTGAGCTCGTACAAGTAGGCTATAGGCTATAATATAATATCCAGTTCGTATAAAGTTGTGAGTATATAGGCCTATATAGCATTGGGCATAGGCCTATATAACAAACTTTTATATTCGGCCATTAAGCCAGGAACTATAAGCTAGAAGGGTCATTCCATTTTAAAACGACCAATTTCAGCAAATTTCCCCCAGTGACCACGAGATATTTGGACCAAAATTTGT
>JAQIXP010001230.1:0-19426 GCA_034700285.1 Proteroiulus fuscus | reverse complement strand
TTGGCACATGCTAAATTGCACAATCAAACTTTTTAACACTAAATCACTAATTCAAAACTTCAAAATGAATTCAAAATAAATAATATTTGGAGGTTTAAACACGCATCATGCGGTATAGTGGTAAATGTATTTGTTACAAGACGCTCGAAGCGGACATAGCTGCTTACAGCGATGAATATCACGCTGGTGATAATGTGACCTGCAGATCGACAAGCTGCAGTGTAATCACAATTGCTGGTGGTGTCATGCTCTGGAAGAGCGAACTACTAAGGTTTGGAGCTTTGTCTTCCATGGAAGCTGAGTACGTTGTAGCCAGTGAGACCTGGTCAACCATCAAGAGAAAATTGAGCTTTACCATCAATAATTGTTTCTTGGGTTGCAGAAATGCAGACAGGACTCGATATCGAGACAAAAACCAGCAAAGTACAAGTGGTAACATCAATGAGGAAACTTGTTTCCAGTGATGCAGTTTGGTATATCTAAGGCATATCTGATGCAGGCAACAGAACCCATCCTTCAGCTGAATGGTTGGGAACTCTGATTCATGAGACATCGCAGTCGGTAAACCAGTTTGTGGGATTGCAGTTGTTTGTTGTGGCATTGTTTCAACGAGATAGCACAGCTGGATACCATTCAGTCTCTTGCTGCCTTAAAGAACAGTTTGGCGCATTCTACGAGAATCAACAACGCTGAGCAAGCATTGAAGGGCATCAACACACATTTGCTGATGCTGCTTATGCCATGTACAGATTTGCATTATATCTCAAATTGTTGGGAACGAAGCATCGTAAAGACCAACCAAACACGTGCCAATATAACATACAGACATGAGGATGTGGGACCAACTGATGGCGACGATAAGAGTAATTCTCTATCAGTGGCTCGATGGAACGGTCATTGTAGAGGTCATCGATGAGGCTGTCACACCTTTGCAGAGATACACCCTGAAAGAATGGATTGTAATGTTTTCCTGACCAGCCATGAAGTTTCCACAAAACCGTATGGCTGCTGTACTAACCAACCGTGCTGTTTGGATGGTGTTGGATGAAGAAGATATCTATCTAGTGCTTATCGAGATGGTGATGTCTATATTGCTATGTTAATTAGAGAATACATTCAGAAGTGCAAGAACCTATTCTTCGCAAGGTTAGAGACTCGATGTTGGACATTTTCAAGACATTTCTGGTACAAATATGTGCAGTAACGATGTCAGTTCAATGTGTGTTTAATTATATTTACTTTGATTTATAATTTTTCTATTCTTTAAAGTAAGAATTCACAAGCTATCAATTCATTGATGTTTATTTTCTAGTCCCAAAAGACAAATAACGTGCAATATGAGCCTGTAGAATTATTAGATTGATTTTTTTTATAGGCTTGAGGACCACCAATATTAAGCAGGAAGTTTTTACAGAATTTAGTGGAACAATGGCGATACATTTCATAGCGAAACCATGAAAATTATTATAGTTGTTAAATGCAATGCGAAATATTAATAACCTATTTATTAACTAAACTGTTTCTATCTCGTGAACAGTAGTCTTAGTAAATCGGTCAGAATTCTTGAAGTCCTCCAACCTTTGTCACCATCTGAACTAAACCTACACCCCCCCTTGGTTCAGCCAAGACATCACACCTTGAATTATAAATTGATAACCTCTGGTATCTCATCTACTAAGACCCTTCAGGTCTACATCCACTCATTTAAAATCTTCCCAAAAAGACATTAAGAGGTTTAATAGCAACAAATTGAATGTCTTATGACAAAAAACTACATCCAAGTAAAGCAAATAAGTGTTTAAACTTTAGTGCACTCCCATCAAATCCAGCCTATAATTTTGATGTGAATTTTTTTGCAAATGCACCCTTCTGAGGTAAAGCAGATCAACTTTTCATTATAGGGAAATGGAGTATGCCTTTTACCTTTTTAAGGAAGAGGAGTGATGACTCATTGCTCAACACCCATGCAAAAGTATTTTTAATTGGCAAATAAAAGAAAAAACCAACGTCCCGTGCATTACAAAATAATTACTACAAAGATCCACAACCTGCCCCCAACGGGTACTACGAAGTCTCATATAATTATGATCCTTCTACATTCAAGGCCTCACCCTTTAGCAACCTCCCTCCGCCTGTGCTTAGCCAAGGTCGTGGGCCACCTGCTCAGGAAATAGCTAGGTCCAGAGCCGTGGAGCCTCCTCTTGGATGCTTTTGCTCTAAGCACTCAGGCGCAATACATCACGGTGATGGGCCGTTGGCGTGTGTTCGTCGAGGGCAGGATGGTAGCAAATGATGCAACCTTGGTCAATACGGTACTGGAGTTTCTGGAGTCCATTCACTCTTCAGAGAAGGGTTACTCCACGGTTAACATCGCCTGATTCGCGCAGTCGTACATCTCTTGCCGTTGGCAGTGTGAGTGTCGGTGCACATCCCCTGGTTTGCTGCTTTTTGCACGTCGTCTAGCGACGCAATCCGCCGCAGCGTAAGTACTTGTTTGTTTGGGATATCAAACTGGTCCTTGAATTGTTCGTCGCCTGGTGTGCAAACTTTGGCTTCCATCTCCTTGGAGTGCGTAGTGTGCACCGATGTTCAGCTTATAATGCTGGTCCTGACGCTGTTAAAGTCGTCCAGACCAGGGGGCATGCAACCTTATCTGCAGTTTGACGCATATCCCCGTAACACGGATCTTTGCATTGTTAATGTTTTTTGCACATATCTAGCTGTCATAGAGCTTTTGTGGGAGGAAGCTTTTCCTCGCCACGGTGGCGCTGCACTGGCCAGTCTATTCACAGACGCTTGCTCATTGGTTGAGGGAGGTCCTAGTCGAAGCAGGGATTTTTTTTTGGTTCAACTCCCCTCACGGGCTACAAGCATACACGGCTCTTAATGCCCTTCTCCGGGAGGAGGGACCCACAGTTTTCATATAGCTGCCATTTCCAAGGCAGTGGCGGTTGGCTTTTACAATAAGCCTATTCAACCCCCTCGTGAAATGGGCACGCTGCTAGATCGGGTTTTGCTTTAAATTTAATTTTTGCCCTTTTTTGACGTGACACTTTGCATTGTAATTTGTTGCCTTGAACGTGATGCCTTTGCATTGAATCTTATAACGTTTTTTGTTGTATGCCTCCCCGTTGGGTGGCTCTCGTAAATTCTAGTAATAAATTTGGTTTGCCCCAATATTTGACTTTGCATTTCTTCTATCTGGTCTTACCCTTAGGGCACGGAGATGTCAAAATGTAATTTAAGATTATATTCGAGTCTTATCTTGATAAGGTAAAGAATGATCATAATTACATGAGACTTTGTAGTACCCGTTGGGTAGGATCTCCTGCCCTCTGCGCTTCTTTTTTCCCCATACCTGAAATTGTGGAGCAGGTTGTGGATCTTTGTAGTAATGATTTTGAAATGCATGGGGCCCTTCATAACTAAGTGGAGGGCCGATGACGTAGTTTTTTCCTTTTGTTTGCCAATTAAAAATACTTTGTCGGCCCTTACCTTTACTCGCGTACTTATGAAAAATCCAGCAATCTCACGTCAATAAGTGGCATAGTAACACTTGCAGCATTCTATGGTAACATGTCAAACGTTCATTCCACATTACATGTACGTGGTTACTAAAACTCACTAACAGGCATATTTTAGTGATATGACCCTGTAACCATCTTATAACATGGTCTGAACCTGAGTGTTTTGTTTGTAGTGTCTGCTGATTTTTACATTTTGGATACAGATTCTGGGTAACCAAAATAGTAGGTTTTGTTAGAATTACAGGCAGGTAGTTTATAAATAAAGGAAAAGTGGCCCAGGCAAACTCCATACATTAATATCATGGAGAACAGCACTTTTGCATATGGTTTGTAACCTATGAAGTTATTAACTACAGTGCAACTTGTCTTGGTGAACACCTTTAGATCAAGAGCACCTAATATAGGTGAACACTTTCACATGGTCCTGGCAGCTTCCATAGAGTTTACATTAGCAAGTCTGTTTAACGAAATCACCTTGCTAATGCAAATGGTGAACACAAAACTTGGCCTCATGATCAAATTTAGCATTGATTTGTCTCTGGATAATGTGAATAAAAATCTCTTGGAATTCGAAAAATTTAAAAATGACTTGGGTCAACTTGTTTTTAAGGCTTGATTGCACTCCACCCCTATGTGACTCAAAGCTGCAGTAAAAAAACCCTGTAAATAGGGGCCTAATTAATTCCCATAGGAAAACAGGTGGAGGATGTCAAATGGAATTTTTGATCTAGTTGAGAAATTCCAAGAAATTCTATTGAAACTGTCTAGAAATTGCAGTGCTTCAGCATGCTTTTGGCACTAAGTTTCAATGTAAAAACATTTCATTTTTGGCCAAAATTTTGTTTTTTATATGCTGAACACCTGTGTACCATGAACACTTTTCACTGGTGTTCACCTTTGACAAGTTGCACTGTACTTGTAAACGGGATGACTACAGCATATGAAAAGGTAAGAACACCAAATTGTGTATTCTCTCACAACTTCAAAAAATATGCATGATTAGGTTTCGTAGCCACATACGTGGAACGAACGTTACATGAAGAACGTTCCAAAAGCGGCACTCCACACCACGCATTTACGTGAGATCAATGGGTTTCACGCATATACATGAGTGAAGGAAATGAGGGAAAATATACTCCACTCCACGTCAAAAATGGCTGAAGTGAACGAAACCACACTTTTTTATCGTTACGTGGGAGCAGTTTCGTGCTATGTTCACATAGTTGTGGCTACAAAACCTCCCTATTTTTCTAACTTTACCAAGTTTATAATACACTGTTATAAACAACCCGGAAGGCCAATAATGCCTATCGGACCTGATTAAATTCATTATCTCATTCATACCATTTCTATTATATTGTCAACTGCACACTTAATTTATGCTTGTCTTTAATACCATTATTAGGCCCTTGCTTTAAACCATCATGCAATATGTAAGATAATGCCCCCAAACTCACCCTGCACAAATAAAATAATTAGTATATAAATAATAGTAATATAAATAAAATATTAATAGTATATAAATAATAGTAAATAATAAAATGTTACAGGGTGAGTGGGTGGTTTCAATGACATCATCAATGAAGGAATTTGGGGTCAGGTGACTGGCCCAAATTCTTTCACTGATGTGTGGGCGCCATCTTGGAAAGTCTTGTTTGGAATCAAACGCGATGGATGTACCAGGACTAGAGTCCTGAGATTCTAAATTGTTGGATAGGTGGGATTGTTAAGAGGCCTAGGTGTTTGGCCTCTATAAATAAAGGTATGAAAGGATAATTGGAGAGTGCGTCTGATTTACTATATTAGTGGAAAAATGCATTTTTGGGCAAAAGTCCCCACCATCTGAGCTAGACATTTTACATGGTGAATGTGCAGGGTAAAGTCCATTTCTGATGTGTTTGTTCCACAACAGCTGTATGTAAAATTGGACTCAAATTTGTAATTTTTAGGCGTTTACTTTTTACAAATTGTTGGGCGTTCACTGGAGTAGCCCAGGCGATAGGTACACCCCTATTGTAGCAGACGAGTGCTTTCCTGCATATCTTTATGCCGAGCAGTGAAACCCAGGCAAAATTGGTTCAAAATTTGGCATTTTTGGTGTTTTTGTGTTGTGTACATGGGCACCGCCATTTTGAATTTTGAAAAAGGCTTATGGACTAGGTCTATAGGGTTTATGTATATTCTGGTGATATGCCCTGTTACTAAACCTGAAACAATTTTCTTGTAGCATCTACTGTTTTTGCAATTTGGACACTGACACATGGTAAGGCAATGGGTTACCCACTTGTGATCTACCTAGAGGTAAAGTACCAAATGAAATCACAAATTACTGAGCTTTCCTGGGGAAGTTTTCTCTTTACTAATGAGTCTGTTATAAGTGGGGAGGAAAAGTGGTCCCCAGGAAAGCTTCGTACAATAGAATCATGGAGAATGGCACTTTTGCATTTGGTTGTACCCTATGATGGAGTTAAAACAACTTGTAAACTGGATGACTACAGCACCTGAGCAGGTAACAACACCAAAAAATGTGTATTCTCTCACAACCAGCTTCACAAAATATGGAACATGTGATGTTAAATGTACAAAGGATAGGAGATGCAGTGGCTCAGTGGAAGCAACATTTTCATGCAGCTACCCTCTAAAGTTGGGTTTTTCAGCCAAGCCACTTCAAAGGAAATTCAAAAAGAGGAAAACATGACTTACTTTAAATCAATCCATACATAAAACTTGTGCAAATTAAGTATTAAATTTAGTCATGATAAGAATTAAACAGTAGGAATGATTGATTTGAAACATACTAATCAGATATACTTGCTTTTCAAGTTAACAAGGTTATAGGCATAGCACAGGGTTCTTACACAGACATTGGTGCCCAAACCTGCCAAATATGACATGCAAAGTGGCTCTGAAAATCTAGATGGCTAACGTGAGAGTCAGTGACAAAAGGAGCATTGGTGTGCTGCCAGGGCTATGCAAATTAGTAGAGCAAGTGGCCACGACCGTGCGACTATATTAAAACAAATAACTGCGCTAGGTGAGACCCAAAAAGTCATTAGTGAGGGAACCATGGCACAGGTAGATGCCCAGAAGGTTATCAGCTTGATGTTGGCTACCAACGATGACCAGATAGCTGCCTTGGTAGCTATTCAGAAAATAGTGCAGATGTTTGTGACAGCCCATTATGCTCTCTTGGCCAGTCATAGAGAAATTTTAAAGGTTTTCAGGTAGCAGATGGCATTGATTTAGTCACACACAAGTGGCATTTGAGAAGCTATAGGAGGAGCAAATCCAGCCGCTAAAGGACCAGTTTAAGACTGAAGGACCATCGTCCAAGTGCAGCTCATAAGGAATGTGGACCGCTGGTGCTCATCACCTACATTGGTGAGGGAGATCTGGACGACCACCTCACAACGTATGAGGCCAAAGCTCAGATGGAGGTTTGGGACGAAAATAAGAACAGTTTAAATCTGACACTTGCGGGTTGGGCAGCTGACTGGCACATGACACATTGCAAAGTCGAGGTCGGGACCAGGGATGGTGTAAAAATTATTTTTGAGTTATTGTCGTTCACCTACGTACCTCAAAGATTAAAAACGAGTCAGAGGTTAGTCCAATTTTGGAATGAGTTGTCCCACAAAGATATCAGATGTTTGTCTAGTTGAGAGACATGGACAAAATCTGTCAGTCTGATTTGGTCTACCGGATGTACAAGGGTTTTCGAAAAGAGAACACAGAGGATAATGGGTCACAAATATCAGAATGTGGATGAACTCTTGAAGCTTGCGATTGCTAAGAGGTAGAGATCTAGTTCAAAAGTGTAGATTCTAGAGCTAACTCTGAGGATGAAGGCATAATGTGGTGGGTTGGTAAAACCAAACACAGAAGGCTGCAATCTTTCTACAAAACCTGGTGCAGGTAGTCCGTAGTTCTTTCCGGCCATCTGGACCAGTGTTATATTTGCGGCAAGTATGGACACACTGCTTTGGAGTGTAAAAGCAAACTCGGTATAGTATTTTAACAATACTGGCAACCAGGACATTTTTGGCAAGATTTCTTAAGTTGCCAAGAACGACACCAACTTGCAGTGGAAAAAGTGATGGCAGTGTAATGATGCTGCACCAACACCCCAGCATTCTTACCACTTCTGTTTATGGACCTGACAAGCCACCACAAGCCAGGCAGCCGAAGATTAAACAAGTGGTATGTTTGACTTGACCACCAAGCCGGCCCAGACAAAGATGGAAGCCACCTTTGAGGAGCTTTGCAGAGGGTGACAATTACAGATACAATTGTGGATTCAGGTGCTTTCATGTCTGTAATAAGACAGTCAGCTGATGGGCATGTTTTGCCACATACACCAAGAATGGATGTATATGGTCCTGGGAGTTCAACACTGTTAGGACGCATACTTCTTGTTCTCTGCACAACATTACAAGTTGGTAATCCTTTAGCATGGCCCTATTACTCTCCCTCAGAGATGTATTGGATTCTTAAGGATTACCTCAGGAAGATTATCCAAACAGGGGTCCCTGATAAATAGGTAGCTGACAAAAGTTCGGAAAAGATCATGAGTTTATTTTACACTCCTAACAAGATTCCAATAAGTCCTAACAATAATTAGACACTCCTGAATGAATTCTAAGTATCCCCTCCAAAATCCTAAACAATCTGAATTCTGCCTAAGATCATAACAGAAATTGAAATTTCAACCCTACCACACACAACTCAGCAATTCATTGTCGACATGAAATTTCTGGTAATCCACAACACACTTTCGTCACAGAATATCCTCAGGTGAATCCAATTCAAATTATTTTGAATCTTCACTGGAACAATCCCTTCTGTGATCCTTCGCTCCTTCTCAGGTTACTGGTACTGCACTGCTTCAAGATCAAGACTGGCTACATCTGGATTTAACATCCAACTTTTTGCTCTCATCCATTGACTGACTATCAAAGATGGTTTCTCAGAGGTTTTATTAGTCCTTTGTTTTGACTCCCAAGATGGCTGACTTCAATCACGTCATTGAACACTTGCAACACTTTCTGTTTTGGGTGTTGGCGCCATTAAACCTGACGACTTCCTTTGGGCTTTTGAGTGTTAACTCTTAAGGTATTGTTAAATGGCTTCCTGGGTCCAAAATCTATCCATTAGTATATCACAAGTCTTCTGGTGACCTCAGATTTGATCAGGAGTTAAGTTCTTGGTCTTCTAGATTAGTTGCACATTTCTCTCACTAGATGGCTCTGAATTCCAAGAAATGGTTTTATTCTTTCTCCAATTCCTGGAACTTTGGAGATTCCAGACATTTCATCCGAAATGACTGTTTTGGGATTCTTGAAACTTTCGGTACTCTGTACAATAACAGATAGTTATTTTAATTGGTTTAATTAATGGAGATTTGGAACCTTCTAAATCTGAACCAATTAGAAATGTTCCAATTTCCATTTGAAAACTGCACTTCTGATGGCAACTTCCACTGCTGTCTTGAACATAGTAGGATCTTGGAATAATTCAAGTTTTTTTGAGCTGTTTCAGGATTTATACCATCTACTTTTTTCTATGGCCACAAGGGAGTCCTCGGAATTGTAAGTCCTCTCAATGTCTTGGGTTTTGTTACCTCTTTCTTCCTCCCCCCCTTAATTCCTTGATGGTCCATTTTTAGTTGTAAGAGGATTAGCACAGAAGCTGGGGGATTGTTCCCCAACGCCCTTTTTCCCACTACTGGCTTTCTTTCAGAAATAACTCACTCACATTATTAGCAATTCACCAGGTTGTTTTAATAACCATTTGCCTCCTCCTTAATTTACATATACTAGAAAAGTATTACAAATATCACAAGTCATATCACTGCAACCAACTTAGTCGCTATCCTAGACTAGACTACTTTTTTCCCAAGATGGCGCCCGCACATCGTAAGTGAAAGAATTCGGACCAATTACCTGACCCAAATTCTGTCAATAATGACATGCCAAACCACCCACTCACCCTGTGACATTTCCTTATGAAACTCACATACAGGGTGAGTTTGGGGCACCACCTTACACCCCGCTGCCAAACTTCGGCTTGGTCCCCAAGCCAAAACTTACGGGGCACAAGAACTGAAACTTTAAAAATCTTAAATAAAAGACCAGCAATAAAAACAGTAAAAACACCCCCTTCTATTTCTCATCTACCAATTCTTGGGGGCTGGATTACTTTGTCCTGCCATCTCTCATCCACCCGTCTGACTCATGACTCCTGGTATTTTGCCCATTAGGGAATAGAGTAAATTATCTTTTCACCACATTCGCTAGTTAGCATCTCACAAAGAATTTCGTCTGGGCCACTTCACAATCCCCACAGGGGTAGCCTTTACCGCTGGAGCCGAGGTAGGGGCTGGCAACCCCCAAACCCCCACGTACTAATCTCTTCCAGTCGATACCCGTTTTCGAGTCACCGGCCAAGTGGGGTCACGGACTCTCACCGGTTTAACCCACTCCGGCCCATACAACACACGCATTTGCTGTTTGTACTCCTGGAAATGCCATTTTCGGAGGTTACGTACTGCCGCCCCTAGTACATTTTGCCTCCCTGAATCCTGAAAAATCGGTCCTTTACTCCAGAGCCCTAGCTGGTTCCAGAGATCCAATCGGTTCAGATTGCACCTCCACCATTTGCACGATGGGCACTGCCACATGTCCATCCGCAGTCTTCATGATCTTCAGCTTGATGGGAGCATGCCATTATTCATACTTCTTTAGTTGCGAAATACGTTGTACTGTTTGCTTTTGCCTACCTTGAACATTTACATACTCACACGTGTAGTTCAGCCCAACATCACTGATGCCGTTATTCATACTACTTTTGCTGCGAAATACGTTGGACTGTTTGCTTTTGCCTGCCTTGAACATTTACGTACTCACACGTGTAGTTCAGCCCATCATCACTGATGCCCACCACCATTGCTGGACCTTTATATGGAAGTCGCACATTTTTGCCAGTCCTTTGACACTCGCCAGATCCTTGACCAACACCAGGTCGTTAATGTCAAACTCCATGTCCCCGTGAGTATGGTCATAAGCTTTCTTTTGCTGTCTCTGACTTACAGCCAGCTTTGCCATCGCCCGTGTATCTGCACTCTCTACCTGAGGTTCACCTGCTAGCAACAAAGGAGAGGGTACTACACTCTTGAATGCTGTGGTCGCCTGAAATCCGTGCATCAGGAAAAATGGAGTATATCTCATGTTATACGCCATGGCTTGTTGATCCAACCACTTTAACCAATCCACTTGATGCTCCAACAGCTCTAAATACATCTGTATCATTGCTTTCAGCGTCTTGTTAGCTCGTTCTGCCAACCCATCTCCTTGCTGATGGTACGGAGTCATCGTGCGATGCTTGATATTGTAATTGCTTGCAAAAATCAAGCGCCACACCGCCTGTAAATGTCATCCCCTGAGCGGTCGTCAGGTTCCAAATCCACCCAAATCGAAAGATGATCTGCTCCAGCAAAAACTTCTGGAATGCCATTACAGTCGCCTTTCTTAAGGCTTTTACCCCAAAAAACCATGTCACGTAATCCACAGCAATCAGGATATACTTCACCCCGTTTATGTTTTTTAGCAATAACCCGATGAAGTCCAATCCCCAGTGAGAAGAAGGCGGTCCCACCGGTACGACCGGTTGTAATAACCCCACTCGCTTGCCACTCCACGGCTTCATCATTTGGCAGTTGTCGCACATCCTGATGTAGTGTTCAATCTCCTTGGTCAACCCCAGCCAATAAAATGTCCTCCGTAATCTGGCCAACATTTTGGCTACACCCAGATGACAGTATACGTCTGAATCATGACCCACCTTCATTATCTGTTCCTGCAGTCTTAGGTACTTCTAGCACCAACCTCTGATGTAGATCATTGTCAATGACAAGTGTAGAGCAGGCCATTTACAATGTTGTGATTGTCACTCACCACTGCTCGACAGTCTTTGTTGCTGAGTTCCTTGAGCATCTTAAGATGCTCGTATACTCATCTATCGCTTGTTCTGCCTTGAAGCATGCTGTGTCCCACTGGTCGATCTCGTCTTGAGCCACCGTGATGTACACCCGCTCTTCTTCTCTGACAGCTTGAGCCTGTAGTGGACACCTGGACAAGGCATCAGCATTGACGTGCAAAATGCCATTCTTATGCACGACCGTGTACTGGTGCTCCGTCATCTCCAACATCCACCGCCCGAGCTTGCCCTTCAGATCGGTCATCTTCTGGAGCCAGCACAGTGCGTGATGATCAGTCACGATGTTGAAGTGTCGCCTTAACAAGTAATCCCTATTTTTCTTCACCACACAGATTATAGCTAACGCCTCTAACTCCAAGATGCCATAATTCTTCTCATGGCTACTTAGGCACCTTGAAGAATACACTAACTCCTTTTAGTCCTTTTCGCCCTAATAAAGAACAACTTAAAGTCCCAACATTGACGCGTCCGTATGCAGCGAAATTGTTGCCGTCGGATCGAACGTAGTCAAGATTGGCGCCTGAGTCAATAGCATTTTTAGCTCTTCAAATGTTATTTTACACCTAGCATCAAACTCAAAGACGACGTTCTCGCCAGTCAACCTGTGCAGTAGAGATGCAATCTTTGCCAAGTGTTCAATGAACCGCCGGTAATAACTGGCCAGTCCAATGAAGCTCCGCAACTGGGTTTTAGAAGTTGGCCACAGAAATTCCTTTACCACCTGAATCTTTGCCAGACTGGCCTCTACGCCAGCACCTGACACCATATGACCAAGGTATGCCACCTTGTCATAACCAAAGAAGCATTTGGAAGGCTTCAGCTTCAGATTAGCACTTTGAAACAACCGAAAAATCATCCTCAAATGCTGCAGCATTATGCGGAAGAGAGCCCCATACGTTATTACGTTGTCCAAATAAATAAGGCTAGCCTCCCACTTGATGTTAGCCAGTAAGATATCCAACGCCCGTTGCATCGTCGCCAGTGCATTACACAAGCCGAACGGCATCTGTACGAACTCAAACAACCCCCTGTGACAGGAGAATGCAGTCTTTTCTAGGTCCTCCTCTGCCACTCAGAGCTGCCAGTAGCCGCTCGCCAGATCCAACGTTGAGAAGTACTTTGCCTGAGACAGTCTAAGGCGTCGTCGATTCTCGACAGAGGGTACTGGTCGATCGTTGTCAGTTTGTTCAAACTCCTGTAGTCGATGCAAAAGCGCATCCCACTGTCCTTCTTTGTAATGATTATACCACCGGGCTCGAATATGGACTCTTACTTGGTCTTACGATGCCATGTTTCAGCATCTCATCCAATTCTTCGTCAATGACCTTCCGGGAATGCTTAGCTGTACGCCTGGATGAAACATGCACCAGGGGCTTTCCTTGTGTCTATTTGATGGACTGCTATGTCCGAATCGCCTAGTTTGGACATACTGGCTGCGAAGATGTCTCGAAACTTGCAAGAGATCAAGCAACTTGATTCGTTCTTCAGACATCAGGTTTGGGCCTATGTTCCAGGCTAAGTCTGCGGGTTCATGACTCCCTCCTTCTGTCACCTTTTGCACGGTTTCCAACTGTTCGCCTATCCGACTGTTGTCATCCATATAAGTCATCTTGCAGCCATCTGTCGACACTGCCGTGCTCACCGTCATATGACGTCATAACTAAATATCCTTGTCAGTCATAGTCACCATGATCAGTCTCGTTAACATCAGATGGATCGAGACTCACCAACATTTTTGCCAAACATACGCCGTTATGCCAACAAATCCTGTCAGCTCCACCGGTACGGTCGTACCATCCTTCGGTTTTGGCTCGAAACACAAATTTATGCCTATCTGCATTCTTGCCGGAATTCGTGTTGGTTCGTTTATGTGCACCAACAATTGCACCACCTGCATATCCTCCTCTCTTAAACTGTCGACCTGGATGTTTGCCATATTGTTCTCTGGTAAATCTACGACAACCTGGCCTTCATCTACTACCTTATCAACCTCCCCAGCCCCATCATCGCAAATGTCTCGGTTGCAAAGCATAGGCTCCACATCCACAGCTGATATCAGAAGATACGTGTCATGAAAGTACACCGCCGGTTGCATCAAATCAACTATCAAGCCCGCCATTTTCTTAAAGTCCATTCCCAGGACAATGTTGGCTGATGGACACGACTTGTCGTAAATCACAAAAAAGCGGTGATTGAAAGTGCGTAATGCCAACTGTACTTTTAAATTCACCACGCCAAGAATTAGGATTTTCATCTATTTAATCCCCAACACCCGATACGATTTCCCAGGTTTGACATCACACAGCACGCTTCTTAACTGACTTGCCGATGACTGACACCGACGCCCCTGAGTCAACACTCACATTCTGTGGATGTATCTGTTGCAGCATGATGCTCACCCTTGAAAGCCTCTCCTCAAACTTGGCACCTTGTTTCTTGATTGCTGGTTTCAACATTAGGTCGAACCACTTGATTTTTTTTACCTTGGGTTGACCTGGTTTTGGTACCGGGTCAGGCCTCCTCACTGACGGCATCAGAATACTCTTAAACTGATGCGCCACACTGAGCATCGTAATGCTCCCATCACTTTTCTTTTTTGGTTGGACATATCCCCTTGGTTTGGGACAGTCCCGCAAAAAGTGATACGCCTTGCCACACCTGTAACAAATTATACCTGTTAATCCACTCTAACAGTCAGCCGAAACGTGGCCGGGCTTCCTACACTGGTAACATCTGATTGGTGGACAAGATTTACTTCGTCCACGCTCACCTGAAGCCTTGGCAGATTGATTATCTTGCCTCTACTTGCCTGTATCAGTTTTGCTGCCTCAGCACCCCCAGCTGAAGCTCGTTCACGTTCTTTTGGTCGCCCCCTTTCAGGATTGATTTGCCAATTTCTGTATGCAGAACCTTCTCGATTGACACGGCCAACTGTAACAGTTGGTCCATTGTCTTATAGGTTACCCGTCATACGTGTCTGCAACTCCATACGAAGGCCTTTATGAACCTCGAACAACAAATTTGTCAGTTCGACCACCCGACCGCCACGTAACATCAAATGCACCTTCTCCGTAATGTAGATACGGGCTAACTCGTTCGGTCCTTGTATCCATGCTTCGGATATTCGCTTCCAGTTCGCTTGATAGGTTGGAGACCAAAAGTACTCTAAAAATATTTCTTTGGTTCTCGCCCACATCCCGCCAACAATGTCGGCCATGTGTATCGTGTGCCAGTCTGCCGCCAAACCCACCAATGTGCGATGGAAACTCATTCATCTCTGCTTCGGTCCAGTGCACTATACGAGCTTTCACCTTGTATGCAGCTATCTGGTCGTCTAGATCACCCTCGCCATTATACATCGAGAACACCAGAGAATCTCTCTCCTTGCGGGCCGCAAAGGGTCAATGGTCCTTTAATGCCTGGACCTGTTCTTTTAACAAAAGAATTTGTTCCTCCTGCCGTAGTTGGCTAACTACCAGGGCTTGACCAAGTTCTGTTATTTGTTTTCCGAACGTCTTTTGAGCTGCACTCTGATTTGTCAACGCTGCATCGTGCCCCGCTACCAACATCATCATTGTGTTTTGGATGTCCATTACGGTGGCAATTTGGTCACCATGGGATGACAACCTCGAGCTGACTTTTGACAACAACGCATCTTGGGCTTTGTCTGCCGCTGCCAGCTCAGCTCAGTTACCTCTTTACCGTGTACCTGGGCCAGAGTCGCCACCGGTTTTATTAACTCTTCCAATCCCGGTATAGCAGCCTCACCCTGTTTGCTAACACCAGCACCTTTCGAAGCCATTGTCTCGGCCGCCACCACCGTACAGGACTCATCGGAGCTATCGACGTCCTCGTATTCATCCTCACCCTCTGGAAATGAAGGTGATCGCCGTAGATCAGGCGACTCAAAAATCTTCCGCTTCTCTGCAACTTTTTGACCCCGATGGAGCTTCTGATAATCACTAGGCTGATTCTTGAAAGACTCCTTTCTTGGGTGCTTCTCCCTTCCACCTATGGAGAACAAAACCGTTGAAGCCTGAGAATTGTCAGACCCAGTTTCTGAAGGAGGCTCACCTGTACGCCCTCCTTTACTCAGTAATAGGGCTTAATGCCAAACCTCACTAACACCAAAATTAAGTACACCAAAATACACCAAAAGGCCTATTCCTTAAGCCTTTTATGGAATCCAAGATGGCGGTGCCCGTGTACACATTGAACGCAAAAGCGCTCCAAAAACGCCTACTTTTGGACCCAAAACGCAAGGGTTTCACTGCATAGCACACAGATGTGCAGGGGAAACACTCGTCAAATATCGCCTAAAAATTCGAAAATATAAACACCAAAAATTCAAATTTCAGTCCAATTTATTTTCCATACTCACACCCTGTAGTGGAAAGAAACAGCTGATTAGGTGCTACCCCGCACCTCCACCATGTAAGAGTATTAGCACAGAAGCTGGGGGATTGTTCCCCAAATGCCCTTTTTTCCACTACTGGCTTTCTCCCAGAAATCAGACTCACTCACGTTATTAGCAATTCACCAGGTTTTTTTAATAACCATTTGCCTCCTCCTTAATTTACATATACTAGAAAAGTATTACAAATATCACAAGTCATATCACTGCAACCAACTTGGTTGCTATCCTAGACTAGACTACTTTTTTCCCAAGATGGCACCCGCATGTCATCAGTGAAAAAATTTGGACCAGTCACCTGACCAAAATCTGTCAATCATGACATGCCAAAACCACCCACTCACCCTGTGACATTTTTTTGTGAAACTCACGTACAGGGTGAGTTTGGGGCAACATCTTACATAGCATTGCGGAATAGACCATCATGAGGTGGTTAATTGATCAGAGGAGAAGATTTCTACTTCTCTCTGGTGAACGTCCCTCATTTGCGTTTGGTGGTGCGGCAGAGGAGTGCCATCTACCATAGTGAACTTTAAGGTCTCCACTATGGACTAGCCTATGTACTACTGCAAGCCACGGACCACCTCCTCATCCTCTACTTCTTACGCCAATATCTTTCAATGAATCGGCTGAACAACAGCATCATCTGGTTGTTTGATGACCCTAGCAGTTATCAATTCTGTCTCAGCTGTCCTCATCCAGGGCCAGGTGTGTCAAGGTCAGGCTGCCACCCATAACCACAGTAGTTCACTGCTAGTTGCCCGACTGGGACCCAACAACAAATATTCCTATTATAGGCGTGGGGGATTTTGAGGCTCGATTGGCAAGATCATTCCACCACCAAGTTTTCGTGATGGATAACAGCATCTGTCATTTGGCTAACATCGTCCTGGGCACTAGCTTTGGTGGTAGACTTGACAGAACATCACATCTACTACCGTAATGTTTCTTTTCATGTCTACAATGGATGCAAACCCTAGAGCAAGTCACCGGGATGTTTGCATTGATGAGTTGGAGGTTGTAGTAGTTTGCTGAAGGAGCTGCTTGAAAATGACTTGATGCAAATTGGTGATCTACTTGAAGTGCACACTCATGTGTTGAACATGATCGTGTGCATTGAGGAACCTGTCAAGAATACCTACAAGGGCACAGAAGGGTATGAAAAATCGATTCTGGCTGGCGGTGAGTAATTGTACTGTTGTACTAGTCGAGCACAGATTCCTGGTCATGGACGACAAGCCATGTCGTTTGGGACATCTTCTCGGGAACGATTTTTCCATGAAAGCAGGTCTGGTGATTGCCTTTGTTGGTCTACGCATTTTCTACCATGACACGTATGCGGTGATCTCGGCTTTGGATGGAGTCCCTAGCTTGGAAAACCGTGACTGTTGTGGAAATAAGGTGCTGGAGGTGGAGTCTAGTAGAAACGGTGAGTACCAGGATGCGCCAATAGACCTACCTGAAAACGATCTGTTCAGAATTGAGGACTTACGGGTGGAGGTAACGCCTGTGGTGCACCTGATAATTCATCTAGAGAAGCCCATGCAAATTCCAGCGTGGACTCAAATGGCCGTGAAAGTTGAGCCACCTGTGGTGAAATCGAATAAGTGTTGGTGGAACCAACACACGATTTATTATCGAAACATGGAGTGTGTCTAACTAAAGGAGTTTTGCCACTTGAGTTGGGCAAGGAGACCGAGCAACTCATAATGGTGAATTCAACAGATTGACGTTTGGTTGTGACACCTGATGACTATTGGAACTGCGGAATCGTTAGAGGACTAATTATTTCTACATAGACAACCTGACTGGAAAAGGGATGGAGTCGGTGCAACAGGTGACGGAAGGAGGGAGTCATGAACCCACCGACAGCCTGGAACATAGGCCCTAACCTGACTCTGGAAGAACGAGCAGTTGTTGGAGCTCTTGTGGGAGTTTCGTGACGTCTTTGCAGCAGATATGTCAGAGTTGGGAGACTCCGATATAGCGGTCCACAGCATTAACACGCAGGGAAAGCCGCCAGTTAACATTCCATCAAGACGAACTGCAAAACACACACGCAGAAAGTCATACATGAGGAGTTGGATGCCATGTTGAAACATAATATCTGGCCAAGCAGAAGTCCGGTGGTCATTGTGACAAAGAAGGATGGAGGCATGCGGTTTTGCATAGACTACAGTAGGTTGAACGAACAGAAAAAAGTCGACCAATACCCGCTGCGTTAAGCTAACTGTCGAAGGCGAAGTACTTCTTGACACTGGATTTGACGAGCAGATACTGGCAGCTCCTAATGGCTGAGGAGGACATCGATAAGACCACGTTCTCTTGCCATAGAGAGTTGTTAGTTTGCCAGGATGTCGTTCGGGTTATGCAATGCGCCAGCAACGAAGCAGAGAGCATTAGACATCCTTCTGGCAAACATCAAGTAAGGCTTGTTTGATCTACCTAGATGACAATCACGTAAGGAGCCTTGTTTTGTATCATGCTGGAGCCTCTTAGGATATTTCAGCTCTTCAGGAGTGCAGATCTGAAACTCAAGCCTTCAAAATGCTTTTCTGGATATGACAAGGTAGCATACCTTGGTCATATGGTATGAGGAGCATGAGTCGAGGTTGATCCTGAGAAGATCAAGGCTGTCAAGGGGTTTTCATGGCCAACAACGAAGATTCAGCTGCGTAGTTTTATTGGTCTAGCCAGTTACTACAGGTTTATCGAGCACTTCGCAAATATAGCTTCGCCACTGCATCGATTGACTGGAGACAAGGCAATCTTTCAGTGGGACGTGAGATGCTGATTAGTGTTAGAGTAAAAATCTCTGCTGATAAAGGTGCCGATCTTGACCACATTCGATCCCAAGCAAACAATATCTGTTTGAGTTTAATTAATTGTGTTTAAAGTTATTGCTTTACAGTTTGTAGGTTTAAAGTTTAGGGCATATGCTTTGTGCATGTGCAATAGCAGATAGCATGCTAGTTTTGCTAATGCAATTTGCCAGGGTTTTAAATTTTAGTTCTGAATTTGTTCAGTTCTGAAAAACGAAATGTTCAGATTGTTGACTTAAAAGTTTGTTCATATTTTCGATCCCAAGTTATGAATTTGCCAGTTTATTAGATTAAAACAAGAATTTCAACATAAGAGGAATGTTTATTCTAGCTAGGGAAAAGTAGTGATCAGCTTTTAGGTGATGTGGATTCGGAAAAATGTGGATCATTGCTACTTCGGACTATGGAATTGGACAAGGTTTAACAACTAAGCCTTAACTAAAAATTCGAATTTGATACTTGGACTCACAATGAAATCTACAGTTTCTATGTTGCTTTTGCGTCGACATAGTGGTCTGTCGAGCCGGATTGAAAAGTCTTAAGGAACTGTGAGTTTGTATTTGAAATTTGAAATTTGAAATTTGGAATATGGCCAGGCATTCCGAAAGGCCTAATCGAGGCATTCCACCAGAGACTTGGCTCATGGAGCCACAATGGTGAATTTTCAA
>JAQIXP010001229.1:0-19427 GCA_034700285.1 Proteroiulus fuscus | reverse complement strand
GAAGAGAACTTGCATTCGTTTACAAGTGGTTCTCAGTGCTCAATCTGACCATAATACATTCATTCCCCCTCAGAAAGTATATTTTGGATATTGAAATATTAGCAACATGACTGCTGTGCCACTGAATGGTGAGTTTTGAATATATTTTTCATGTTTTCATGTAATTCAAATTTTGAATTAAAAGTAAAGAAAATAATTTCATAATGCCGTGTATCGATTTCCCACGACTGATATTCATATCGATTTGTATAGATGATGAAAAACACACTTTGCAACATTTGATGCACAATATTGATTTTGTGGAAAGTTACGATTACTCACGATTTCGATGTCAATGTTGCCTGCAAGTTGCTCTACTGCACCACATTGCCGAATGCGGACACATTTTTTGCGCTAAGTGCTTGTATAAGATTATAAACAGAAGTTGCCCTGTTAAGCAATGTAGCAATGAAAACATTGAAAAAGTAAGCTAGAGCGTACTTGCAATTTATCAGTAAGAATAGATTAAACTATTTCTTATTCTCATAATAATTTTAATGTAGCTGACTCAAGATAAAGAATTGGAAATGGAAGTGTGTGACTTAAAAATGTATTGCCAGTTCAAGGAGCATGGATGTAAAGAAATATTAGCTCTACGAGATTATTTTGTAAGAAAATTGTTTTTTAGAAATTAAATTAAAACTTTATCATTAAAAACCCAGTTCTTCAGTTAATTTCTAAAATTGTTTCAATACAGAATCATCAAATTACATGTCAGTACATAACAGATGGATTACTGTCAGGATATTGGCAAAAAGTTAGGAAATCCTTGCCCAAAAGAAGTGTAAGTTTCAGAAGGATCTCCTACTAACATATTAACTTATCAAGAGCCAGCATATTCTGAGATTAATTTAATTGGAATTTAGATGGCTGAAAAAATGGTCAGTTTGGATGCTGCTGTAAGAGACATCAACTCGAGTTTACAAACACTGGAAGAAAATGTCCGAAAGATTCAAGAAAAAGAAAAGAAGTATCAAGCTGCATTTGTTATTCTTAAAGAAATTGAAGCCATCGTCAAAGGGCAAGGAAAGAAAAATATGGAGGCAGATGATGTTCAAAAACATTCGGAAAACCAAGATCTTGATTCCCAAAATCCTGCGTCAACTTTACCGGAGAAGAACACTGCAGAAATTTTTACCAACTCTGCACATGTCAGATTGGACACTATTGCAAAAAATAAGGTGAGATTAACAAAAAATATCAAACAAAATTCTTTTTAAACATTTTTCAAATGTTTTTAAAAACAGGAGGAATTTAAGAATGCCCTTCTTCAGTTGGAGGATAAACTGGCTACTTTTGGAAAGGAATTGGAATCAATCAGGTCTAGTGGTGCTGTTTTGGATGATGTGAACAAACTGAAGACTGAGTTTGCCTTGTTGTTATCAGAACAGCTTGCTTCAGTAAAGGAAGAAGTTGAGAAACTGTCGAATTCTCATATTGAAAAGTCGGATGATGAACTACAAAGTAAAATAGTGAGCGCAAACCAGACAGCCCTAAGTGAAATGGAGAAACTGAAAGAAATGAAGGAAAAAATTGAAGTAGGCCTAAACATAGATTTACTTTCTGATATCCCAATTATAAATAATTTATTAGATGACATAATTGGGCACATTTTGTTTTTAGATTCACGAAGAGGATATTGGAATGGTTAAAGACATTGCTAGCGAACTCCAAAAGGCGGTTTCGGAGGGCAAAATACGTTTGAATCTTGTTGAAGAGGACTCAAAAAAATTCAAGCTCGAGATGGTTATTATGGAAGAAAAAGTGAACAAGGATATGGAAGAAATGATTACTTTGGAAATTGGCAAACGTTTTGAAGCTCAAAGCAAGAGTGCAGTTTTACCAGAACAACATTCGGATGTCAATCAGCTGGACTCGCAACCAGAAACTGTAGAAAGTCAGCCATTGTTGGATAGCAATGAAGTTCTAAAAGCCAGAATCGAGGAATTGGAAAGTGCAAATGGAAAACTAACGCAAGAATTGACTCAAATGAAAAAATTAGCAAAAGGTAAGTATTTTGCTTTTTTTCGTTTATTTGGTCGACATGTATGCAATAATGGGGGTAAAAACATCACTATTGCAATAAAGTCAGCTAATGTACATGTTTTGGTCAATTTTAAGTAATAGTCTTTGATTGTAGTTGATTTTTGATAATTCGTTGGAAAATATATAAGCAGTTTTATTCATATATAATTAGCAAAATGAGCTGTGTAATATTCCATCGGGCCCCCTCCCTTGAGAAAAATTTCCTATGGCGGTCCCCCCCCCCCCTTCCTCACTAGAAGCAGGTCTAAATGCACCTATGTGTGTAAGGGTCTATATAATATGTCAAAAAAAATAGTACCTGTAGCTAGTTTTGAGAATTATTTATACGGTAGGCCTACTGCCTCATTAAGACTTATTCTCATGATAATTTATTTTCAGAACAAATAAACACCTTCACGGAAACGAGGAGAGAGATAAAAGTAAGTAAACTCTAGTGTATAGGCGCCAACTTTCAGGTTAAGAAAGGGCGGGGAGGCAAGGTACTTTTTGCCCTTCCCCCCCCCCTCCCCCTCAATCCTGAAACCCAGATACCGTACCTGGCATTAAATATGTCACGAACTGGTCCGTATCCCCATCCCCACTATTTTCTGGAAGTTGGCACCTTTGTTCTACCGTAGTAATATATATAAAATACACTGTACACCTTATAATATTTTCATAATTAAAAATTAACTTTCAATATTGCAGGAATACTATGCAGATATAAATTACCAAATCAACTTTGCTAAAATCGCCAATAGCACAGACTTTATTTGGGAATTGAAGGGATTCAAAGCCATTTTGGACAACTTCAAAAACAATGTCAGCCAAGAAATTGAGAGCGATGATTTTCTCATCAAAGAATTGGGATATAAAATGAGGGCTAAACTAATGCTTTATAAGGACTACCTTTCCATTTATCTGGCATTTGTTGGTGAGGAAAACAATTCGAACCAAGTGTATTTCCACAAAAGGACATTCATGGTGCTTGACCAAGATGAGAGTAAGAAAGAGAAACAAGATTTGATACGAAGTTGGGAACCGAGCTTTGGGCACAAAAGCACGGAAAAATGGATGAAGGAATTTTGGGGATCCTTGCATTTTGTCCCATTATCATTACTGGAAGATGGCCATTCTTATGTCAGAAATGATAAAATTATCATTAAGATAATTATTGAACCACTGTCCATGTTGTACAAATCTTTCGTTTCAAACGATGGCGTTTTATACTGGAGGGTTGAAAATTATCACAAGCAAAAGGCTAGGGAAACCAAGGGATTTACCCAAGGTTTAAAAAGTGATTATTTTTACACGAGCCAGAAGGGCTATAGGATGCAAATGGAATTGTGTTTGAATGGATACGGCGAGGAAAACAGAGGGACGTATTTGTCCGCATTTATTTGGTTTCGAAGGGGAGAATGGGACGATTTTTTGACCAAGGACTTCCCACATGAAACCACCATTTGGATCTTGGACCAATCCGATTCCAAAGAAAAAATCCACCTGAAAAAGTCCATTCAGTTAAACAGTATTCAGAACATGATTTATTCAAAATTGGCTTTGCAGTCGAAAATTGAAAATTCGTCCTATTTAAAAAATGGATCACTTTTAATAAAAGTTATAGTAGAACCTTGTGCCATCCAAGCTTGCAACAAAGAAGAATCCATACGAGATAACAAAAACAAAAGTAAAGTTAATGACAATTAAAACCAATACATTAATTATTTATAAATGACAAATTAAATGTAAGCAATTTGAAAGCAGTGCATTAATTACATCTGTGTAAGCCATTAAGGAATCCAGCCGCTACACGGCAAAATTAATTCCACAATAAAACTGAAATGTAACTGCAGAAATTAATTCCATTGTATTATGAAACAAAATAACTGCAGAGAAACCAAATGATGTTCACGTGCGTGGTTGAAGGCTCTGCCTCATGACGTCTTTTACAGCTCCACAGCAAACTCTATTTTGTGTATTTACATCATTATTTTTTTTATTAAATTACTAGCTGAAAATAGTTGTGAAATTTTGGAAAATGCATTTTTTTTCTCAAGCACTGTATTGTCCATTGGTAAAGCTTTTATGGGACGATATTTCACAAATTAAGTCAAAAATAGAATAGTTTTCTAACAGAAACTGCTGTTTAATATCAGAAAACTTTTTCAACATTTAAAACATAACAATATCAGAAAAACTGGGGAAAAAATGAAGAATTTCTGCATTAAGTGCAGAATTGTTTTTCTGTGTTTAAATAAATAAAAATTAAAATTAAAAAAAGAAAAACCAGGGGAACATATCATGCAGTTATTTGTGTCCCTTATCAGTCCTTTAGAAAAACTGCAGAACAAAATGTTGCTTTGACATAAATCTATGGAAATGCCTTTTAATTCTAGACTATAAAAAAAATTTATCTTGACGGTACCTTAATTATGCATGCATGACAGCATGATACATTTTTTAATTTGAATACTTACTGGCATTGTGCCTTTCATATAGTTAAGTGCACAATTGTTTAGCAGGCAACATTAATGTTGTTTGTTTGTAAATGCAGACTGACAGAGAAGAGATTTGAATGGATGGAAAATCATTTGTCAAATGATAAATAACCAAAAATATTTGCTTTGTGGAACACATTAACTATCTTAAGTACATGAACAAACATGCCACATTGACTGTTTATGAGAGGACAGGAAATGGAATCTCACAAGACTTGTTTTGGTGCATGCAAACTTATGCAGAATTATTTTTGAAGAAACTAAGTCTTTGAATCTTACCGTTTCGATGAATATGGCTCGCACAATTCTTACCACTATCATAGCAGTGATCTGCATCGTTTTGATAAAGAATTCAGTAGCAAAATCAGAACGGAAGCATCTTGAAAGATTTTATTTTAACTTAAAAAATTTCAAAGGGTCAAACTCATCCCATGGTCAACCTCGGAAGTTTCACATGTTTCACTGTGCCATAAAATGCCATCGACACATCGACTGTCTAGGTTTTGTCATTCATTCAAGAAAGGACGAGGCATGTCACTGTGAATTGTGGAATATTTCAATGATTTACAAGATGGATTGCAGAATGCATGACAGAAAATACTTTGAGCTGGAATGTGCCGAGGTAAAATACATAGGATTTATTTAGGGGTACCTAGCAAAACAAAAGTTACCTTAGTAAACTGCTCAATTTCTGCAGTTTTTTAGATTTAAACCACTGCAAAAAATTCGATGCATTATGAAAACAACTGCAGAAAAGCTGTAGTTTAAAACTACAGTAGTTTTTTATTGTTTGAACTACAGTTTTTCCAGGGTTTCATTAGTTTAATTCTGGGAAATTTTGGTTTACTGTAAAACTTTTTTGTTGGGGAATTTTCTAAATTTATACTTTTCAAAGATATATGGAAATTTGTCATTTATTTTTGTCTCTAGTTTTGTAATAGACTAAGAAGACAAAATACGTTCAATTCGTCAGAACAACGTCATCAGTGTCATGATATTTATCATCCTGACTGTCCTTGTTTGGAAAAATTGAATCTGGAGAATAATGGCACTGCTCTTGGTCAATCATCTATGCTATCTGGTTAGGGTAATTCCCATATAATGAATAGAAAATGTGATTTTTTTTGTTTAAATTTATGATCTTGAAAAATAATTATTATCAACAGTGATGTCAACTGAAGTTAGCTCACATTTTACTTCGGATGTCAGTGTAACATCAACTGATTTGCATCCTCCCAATGCTTCTAATTTACCATTGATGTCAAACAAGGACCAAATTGTCAACCTATCGAATGTTGCATTGGCGTGCAAACATACCTTTGGGGCAACACCAATCTTTATACAAAATGAAGGGAAACAAAATAAAGTGGATAAGCTCATAAAGGATAATGGGGCACCAGGACAGAAGTTTTGGATTGGAGTGGTCAAAAATTCACCTTTAGGAATAATGACATTCGAAGATGGTTCTTCCTTGCATAAGGAATTTCAACCCTGGAACAAGTCTGTTAATACTGCTGACTGCAAGAGGGCTTATATCCAGTATGATTATGTTGGGAAGTGGTTTTGCCAAAACGATATTAATATCCTGTATCGGTTTTTATGCGAGCACCAATAGACTTCTATGCTTGCAATTTTACTTTCGTTTTGAATCCATTTCTTTGCAACTTTAATTAATTCCTGCGTGAAGAATATATACATGTATACTGTAGAATATATATATATTGAAATTTTGTTTTTTGCAATTTAATATGATTACACTGTATGCCGTTGCACCTAGTTGTATTCATTATTGGAAAAAAAATGTTTTCTTCTTTAATTCATAAACACAATTTTCAAAAATTGTATTTTAGTTATAGCAATTATAAATTATATATAGGCCTAGATCTGTTGGAAATTTGATAAAAGCATGCATAAGCAAAATAAACTAGCTTACGTGGGCTTTATTTCTAAATAATAAGAACATAAATAATAAACTAGGAAAAAAGCAGATAATTATTAATTTAAAAGTGCACTGCGCCGACCATAGCCGTACATGCGGACACATGCAGGTGGTTATGTCCCAATTAAAGTTTAGATTTATTCCGAAATGGAGTTCAGTGCACGTGCCAATTTAATAGGCGCAGCACGTGCTTCATTTTGGGAAAAAAAATTTCAATACAACGCATTTTTAAAATAATATATTTCATCTCTCTATTATTATTGAGTGAATAATAGTAGGCCTATGATCGGCCTATACCACAGCCAACTAAGATTTTTTTTTTATTTTATAAATATTATGCATAAAATCAAATAAAATCATATACATGTAGTTGTAATAAATTTGACCCTTTCAATCGTTTTGAACTAACCAAAAATCACCGCCATTATAATTTCTTTGTGGGTTAGCCCACTCTATATACGGGATGTTGGAATACGGTAATGGAAGGTCAAGGGCAAACACCGAGGGCTTACTACTTTCTTCAAACGATCCCTATGGACATCAATGGATTGGAAGCATGGCGAGCAAGTTGCAAAACAACCAAATCGTTATGGCCAATCTAATGGCCTAAATTATTCAGGTAATAATTATGACCGGTAAAAGCATTTTAGAGGTTTAAATAGCAAGTCATTAGGCCTATATAGTTAAAATGTTGCCCCTATAACAAGGATCTTTCTAAAAGCTGTCATTTTTTTAGGGAAGGTTAGATTAGGGTGGGTGGGGGGGGGGGCAACCTCTCATGCAGTGGGGTTCCAGCTGGAACCCTAACTAGTTAGGTAGAGAATCCGAGGGCAAAGCACCCAGTTCTTTGATTTTTTTTGGTGAGAAAATTAACCCCATGCTTCCTCTTGACTCTTTACACCCATACAACACAAAAACATCCCATGGATCCAAAATTCGATCCTAATATCCATGGGATATCTACCACCATCCAAATAGCATCCAAAACATATAATGAGGATATCCAAGGTTCTGCCGTGTGATATCCACTGAACGTTTCGCACGGTAATATATAAATGAGGAAATTTTGAGGAGAAAGTGTTGAATTCTATTAAAAATCTGCTCCGGTTAAATATTGTCAGTGGTGGATCTATGGATCCTTTGATCGTTCAGTCTATGTACATTCAGTGGTTTGTGCATGCATACAAGTAATTTTTGAAATTGTTTTTTTTGAAACAGGCTATTTGAAACTGACGAATACTTGTGATTGATTCATAAGAAGACTACGTACAAAACTTCAGAAATGTCGAAACAATTGGACGAAGATTTAAATAATGACCATGCGTATAAAGAGTTTAAAACAAGATGGACTACATCCGATAAAGAATGGCAGACGCTTGTAGAAGCACTTGAAAATTCCAATTGGGAATCAGTTGGATCTCAGCTTGGTAAATGGGCATCAATCATCTCTGCTGGCTTGGAATTTCTCGCTTTTCTCGAGGTAATAGAAAACGTCTTGAATACTCAATGCAAACCAAATATAAATTTTAGCAATACTAGCCGCGTTCGCATATTTAAAGCCCTTTGGCCAAAGTTTTACTCTGTGATTGTGACATATGAAATGCATCCTTGCAACGGAGGCTTCAACGAACTGATTGTGGCAATTACTACCATTATGAAAATAATTAAAAAGTTCTCGAACTTGGTAGCACACGATCTTCCAATGCACCAATTAGAGGGCAACATATTACTCTTCTTTGCCGAAATTTGGTCTTGTTTGACCCAGACATGTAAGCTAAACTCCAAACTGGTAAATGCCTTACCTTGGCGAGATGTGCAACTTTGCCTCACGCAAAACTTATTGACCATATGGACGTACACGCAGTTTGACACTATTCGGCATACTTTTGTGACTAACCAGCTCGAATTTCACAACTCATTACCCATGTTCAAGCACCTTTATACAGAATGGAAAGTCCTTAGGGCCAACAAGTGTGCGATTGAAACCAATTTTGCATCTTGCTTGGCTAGCATGGGGACCGTTATGTTTGGCAAGAAAAAACATCATGTTGACACGTTGAACAAATTCAAATCCATCTTAGAAGGCTCGATTCAAACCAATGCCGGTGTTAATAAGTCTAAAAAGGGACCTAAAGTGGAAAAAAATTACAGCCAACTTGAAATGATGAATGATATTCATTCTCTGCGCAGAATTTTGCAGTATTTGGGTCTGGCGAGAGGTTTCCAGAACGATTTTGCCGATGAAGATGGAAATTTGCTCCACGTTTTCCTAGTTGAACGCGTCTTGCAAGTGACGGGAGAGTGTCTCAAAAACACTGCGGGCTCACCGAACTTGTCGGAAAAGAAAAGAAAATTATTGGAAAAGGCCAATTTGCCATTGCAGGCGCTCACTGGGCTTCGGAACGCTTTGTCCCATTACAACTGCCTGTCCATACTTAAAATAAAAGAAGCGGAAAAAACACTCAATCTGACATTGATGCTCCACGAGTTAAAAAAGCTCGAACAAGTTTTCAGCAAAATGCTGCATCGTATTGAATTCACACTCATACTGAAGGTGATTGAGGAAGAATCCAGCTGCTACGAAATGGACAGTGCGGAAGCTCGATTTTTAAACTCGCTCCAGATGTGCGATTGCTACGAGCAGTTGGAAAGTAGAATACTGAAGAGGAACTCGGATGACTATGTCAAACAATTATATTTTCTGATTCAACAGTTTCATGTTCAATCTAAAGTGTTCAAAATGGAAAAGCTGTCTTTCTCTATGGAAGCAAGGCAGGCTGATTCAGATTTTTGGGTAGATCAGACAGTTAAAAGGGAAGGGTATGCCCAGTCTACATTGTCAAAGGTATCCGATATGATTCATATTGAAAATCTGTTACTAGATATCACAGTGTCCGATGACAGGGGCACAACTTTTGAAGGAAACGATAAACTATCCCAAAATTTTAGCAATGCATTGTTGCAAGATTTTGAAGATTTCGTCGTTGTAAAACACATGTCAAAGGAATTTTACAGCAGTATGGCTCACGAACTGCTTCTTGGAATAGACTATCCAGTAGCCTTGGAAACTATCGAGCTATTCATGGACATGTGCGATGAAACAGAGTTTTCAACGAAGGAAGATAAACGTAGAGCGGTTTTGGCAACGAGTCTTTTGGACACAGTACTGTATTTAAAACAGTGTGGCTGGAACAGTGCAGATCAGAATAATACACGCTTCAAAGAAAATGCGGACGATTTTTTAAATTTGATTGCCAAGGCCCGCTACGTGCCAGTTACTGAAATGCAGGTCGAACTTATTTGTGAGAAAATGGGCATCAGGAATGAAGATGTTCAAAACGTAATGCTTGAAGCCTTGCAGGACATGTTTGATAGCATCCCCACGGATACAGACAATAACATACTTTCTCACGTAGAAAAAGTAATTACAGAATGCTGCTCTGCCGAAACCATGACTAAAATACGCAACAGCAAGGAAAATGTTCAGCTGAAAACTGCCAGGCTGAAATTGACTGCCTTTATGAAAGCCAAAGGTAGTAAACAAGCAAATCCGTTGACCGAGCCAGAGTTTAATGCATGTAAAGACAAAGTGAATTACCATTTAGCATCGCTGAACCAAGCTACTGTTATTTCTTCATTCGATTGCGGTAATGGAAGAATCAGAGAATCTGATTTGAAAATTCTCAAACAAATGGCATCTCCATTTGAAAAATTGAAAGCTAATCTCAAAGAAAACAAGTCACTGGACGCTTACTCAAAGGCATTTGAAAAATATCTGGAGGAATTAATTGTACCTGACGATGAGAAAATTGCCGCCACGGCGTTCTTTCGTAGCATCGAGCAAGACGGTCTGGAAGCATTTGTTATTCTTAGAATTACCCAGATGAAGAAAATATTGGAGAAATATGAAATACCGGTGTGCTGTGAAATTAACATCGAATCCTTTGCCATTTTCAAGAGGAATTTACATTTACGCGCAGCCATTGAAATGATCCTGCTTGAGTGTTTCGAGATTTTAGAAAACCTGCACAGATCACCCGACGGGGCTTTAAATTACAAGACTTGCAGTTTGTCAACTTCCGAAGACTTTTCTACGGCTTCCTTGAGAAACTATTTAGCTCATGGAGACTCTTTGCAGGATTTCTATAATCCTCACGTGTGCAATGCAATTCTAAGGAACGCCATCGAGCTTATTGTTAACGGAGAATGTATCATGGCCCTGAGAAAACTATTTGAAGAAGAAAAAATCTTTCTGTTTATCCGTCAGGCAGAATTAAATGACGAATTGCACACCGTGCATGCTGCAACTGTATCGCCATTATCTTCGGTCAACAGTCAGGCCAGTATTGCCAAACTACAGAGCGTACCTCATTGGAAGGATGTGATAAAATTGTATTTCAAGAGCATGTCAAAGCCTTCTAGAAGCAATCCTTGCACATTGGCCCAAAGAATAAATGTTGATTCAGCAATTTTGTCCACCCAACTCATGGCAGAGGAAGCCTTAAGCCTCCTCTTAAGAAACCAAATTTACCAGTTTTCTATTCTAATCGATGCAAATCCTGACATTTGTGTGCAGTCATTCCGAAATTCCTGGACATTGCTTCATTATGCCATGTTTCAGAAGCAAGATGCAAGAATGGTCATCGAGATTTTGATTAAATATGGTGCCGACGTGAATTCTCCTACTGATTGGAATCTCACCCCTCTTCACCTGGCAGTGTTAAACGAATCTGAAGAGTGCATCGTGGCCCTATTATCATGTCCCAGCATTCAAATCGATGCCACGAGCGCTGATGGAGTTTCGCCTTTGCATATTGCAGCACAGCAAGACTCTTATTCCATCGTTGACATCTTGCTAAAAAGTGGAGCAAATGTCAATGCCCAGACTTGCAAACGATGGGCAGCTCTGCATTTTTCATGTAGTTATGGCCACGAAGATGTCACAAAATTGCTTTTGCAAAATGGAGCATCTCCAAACCTGCCAGGAGAATATAAATGGACCCCGCTCCATTTAGCCACGCATCAAAACCATATTGGAACCATGCAGATTTTGCTTAATCATAAAGCAAATCCCTATGCTTGGCTTTCAGACGATGCTTATCATGTCAGTCAGAGCGTAGTCCATTTAGCAGCGTCCTTTGGCAATTTGAACTGTATTCAACTTTTGGTCAGTCAAGGAATTTCAGTAAATTTCAAGTGTCCAAATTACAAATATGGAATTGGGCGCACACCCCTGCATTTGGCAGCCATATATGGTAATGAGGTTGTTGTCAGATTTCTTGTCACGTGCCCCGGTTGTGACAAAAACTGCCAAGATGCACAAGGAAGCACAGCTCTAGACTATGCACTGAAGTTTCATCATCTCCCCATTGCAGATTTCCTTCTGCAGCTGTATTGTGTTCTCAAACCCAATGTTATTATTGATGCAGCAGCAAAAGGAGACTTAAACATGTTGGTCATGCTTAAGGAGCGAGGAGCTGATCTCAATGTCAAGCTTCTCGACTACACACCAGCTGATATCGCAGCCTCTTTTGGAAGACTAGGCATTTTAAAGTTTTTGATGCAAGAATGTTCAACAGATTCTGATTCGCTCATGTATGCAGCATGTTCCGGCGGTAAGAAAAATATTGTCCAGTTTCTTCTTGAAGAAAACCACTATCAAAATGTCCACCGCTTCTTGAAGGATAGACACGAGACCCTTCTTCATATTGCTGCTTCTTTTGGCTGTTTGACTATTGTTAAATACTTGGTGGATGAACATTCTGTTGACGTGAATATTAAAAGCGGAAATGATGAAACCCCGATGGAAATAGCAGCAATGCTCAAGCAGTGGACAGTTGCCTATCATTTGTTAAAAATGAATTCTGACGTCCAAGGAGAGAGAGGTGGACGAATGACCTGTAGGGCTGGTAAAAGTGGACAGTGGTCACTTGTTCGTTGCCTTATTGAGAATGGTGCCAATTTTGCTGTGTCATTGGATGAAGACGATTTTTCAATTGCTGGCATTGCAGCATGCAACAATCACATGGAAACATTGCATTATTTGCTCCACGAAAAGCATTATGATGTGCAAAATTTAAATACACTATCATTTCTTAAGCAACTAACAAAATGTGCAAATCGAAATGTTCTCCATTACCTGAATTCGAAAGGGCTAAAGCTGAACACTATTCGTGATGAAAATGGGGGAACTGGACTTCATATTGCTGCTGCAGAAGGCAATATTGAAGCTTGTGAATTCTTTTTGGTGGATATGAATTGTGACATCGATTGTTCTGATTTGAATGGGTGTTCCGCAATGCATTATGCAGTGCGAAGAAATCAACTTCAATCCGTAGAATACTTGTTAAGCCGCAATGCCAATGCCGTAAAGAGAAACACTGCTGGTGAAACGCCTTTGAAATTGTCATTTGGAGCCACCAATCAGCATATCTTGAATAATCTTGCAAATCACGCAGATTTATCCAAAGAATTTCCTGACGAAGAAGGAAATCGCTTCTTATATCATTTAATGCGCAGCAGCATGACCATATTGTCCTTGGTTAATTGGCTCGATAAATTAGCCATTGCAGAAATGTTTCATAAGAATAGTGCCGGAGAGACTGTTCTGCATGAAGCAGTCCTACTTCCAGAGGAATATTTAACTATAGTACTCACTAAAGCAAGAGAGATCTCAAGCGATTCCGCATTTGAAGAATTCTTGAATGGCAAGGATAGGAACGGAAACACTCCACTAATGATTTGCACCAGGAATTCTAATGCCGTAAAAGTGGTCGAGAAAGTTTTAATCTACAAACCAGAATTAAATGCCCAAAACTGTCATCAGCAGACCGTCCTTCATTTAGCCATTGAGCTAAAGAATTATGATCTACTGCAGCTTTTTTTAGAACCTTTTAAGCAATTTATAAACACGAAAAGTGATACAATGAAACGTAAGTTGGCCGATCCCCGCTTGAAAGATGTCAACAATTTGACTGCAGTGGCATTGGCGCAGAAATCAGGCCTGAAGAATATAGAAGATCTCATGCTGCAGTACGATCACGATTACAAAATATATGTCTTGCAAGATGAAGCAGAGAAAGCGAGAATCAAAGCAGACATGCTCGCATACTATTTGGCTAATTTTTCACCGAATCCTTTGTACATGGCCGTAGATAATAGAGACATGATACAGTGTGAGTCTCTGCTGCTACAATTTCCAGAATTGCAAGCTGGGCCATTCATAGGGCCGTACCTCCCAATTCACCGGGCTGCAGCTAATGGCAACTTAGAAATCTTGAGTCTTCTGCTGTCATCTGGATCCAGTATTGACGTGGAAAGCAAGCATGGAGACACAGCATTGCACGTTGCTGCATCTTACGGCTGTTTAGCTGCATTTCAGCATTTAATCACTGAAGGAGCAAGATTGGATGGGTTTAACGCTCAAGGCAGCAAGCCCGTTCACTGTGCCATTCGAGAAGGGAAGCTCAATGTCCTGGATTACGCATTTGAAAAAGGGCTGTCCGATGTTAACGATCTTGATGAATTTGATGCAAATCCATTGCAGATTGCAGCCGAGGTCGGCCGTAACGATGTCATTGAGTACTTGCTGAAAGAATACGATTCCGATGAGTCTCCACTGGGTAATTGCGTTGCACTTAACGAGGCTATTTGTAATGGCCATTTTTCTACCGTCCAGTTAATGCTCGACAAAGGTGCTCTGGCGGATGTGATGAAAGCTAGCGTTTATAAAAAATCGCCCTTGTATTTGGCGGTGATGAATGAAGAGTGGGCGATTGCATCATTGATTCTGGAAACTGCTACGCTGGATGAGATCAAGTTTTATCTGGTAGATCACGGCCCTAAATTTCTGAAAGTGGCCACCTGCTCATGTCAATTAAATGTAGTCAAACTTCTGGTTGAAAAAGCAGGTGTGGACCCAAACTTTCCTGGAAGCGAAGAAGAGTCACCTTTGATTTCGGCATGTTTTTATGGCGATAAGGCTGTGATAGAGTATCTTTTATCGCAAAGTGCTAGTACCAATGCGTTCAACTGTAAAACAGGAGAAACTGCCCTGCACAAAGCTGCCAAAAGAGGTCATACTGACATTGTGCAAATCCTGATTAACTGCTGTGCAGACATTTATGCACTCGACTCAGATAAACGAACTCCTCTGGAAGCTGCTGTAGCTGCCAGTAAATGGAATGTTGCCGACATTATTTTGAGTAATGCCGGACCGCAGAAAAAAAACTTGATAGAAAAAATGTCGATATTTCATCAGCATACTCTGAAGTCTCAAACTAGTATCAAATCTCTGATGGATTCTTAAAATCCTTCACAATACATTTTTAATAATATGTGCTCAAGAAAATTGGAATGTGTTTGATTGTGGTTCCCATCACTTTATATTTATTTTAATTTTTGTTTTTGTTTTTGGCTACTCGAACATTTATTGGCTTTACTTCCAAAAAGTGCCCTTATTATAGACCGACCAATGTAAAATACGATGAAAGTTATAATGCTAGAAACAGTGAAAATAAATGCAATAACGTCTAATAAAAAATATTGAAAAATATTTAGGTTGCTGGCTGCATTAAACCTTAGATACTCTAGTACATGATTTTGATGTCGTATAGCAAATTCAACCCAAAAAGTTGCTGTATTCAGGGGGTGCTCCGGACGGTCACGCATTAGCGACGAATAGTAGGTGGCTTGCTCTTTGTATCTGAAGCCATAAGTTGCCATTAGCACTTACATCATATTTATTTTTAAGTATTCAGTCTTCAAATACTTACCGTTTATCATGAATTATCTGAATAATATTTTCATAGATGGCCTCCGAAGTGATATTGTTATGGTGCAGGCGCCTGGCAAAGCCTCTAGAAACGCCTTCATCCATGTTGATATCTTGATCCCAACCTAGAGGAAGTCCTAATACAGGCACGCCATGGTAAATGGCCTCTTGGGAACTCAATTGACCACCATGAGTTATGAACAGTTTAATATTTGGATGGCCTATAATTGGAAACAACGTGAAATCTAGGTTATGTATTTAGATGACTTCTTAGTTTAATTCAATTAAAAGGTATGATTACCGAGGATATCTTGTTGAGGAGCCCATTCTGTAATTCTTACATTCACTGGTAGATCGGGCATATTACTTTCGAATTTCCATAGGACGGTTTGCTTTAAACGTCCAAATGCATCTAGGAATGCCTGAAGCTGAACTGAAGGCATCTCATTGCTTCTGACATTAGTTCCTAGTGAAAAGTAGATGAAACCATCCTTTCCAGAGGTTTTGAAAAAGTCTTCAAGATCCTTAAATATATATACATGTATATATTTCAAAATTATTGTTTTACAAATGAAATTATTTTGGAAACTAATACTTTGTCAAGTTTCTTTGCTGGCCGACAGTGAGTTCCCCCAACTTCAATCAGAAAGGGAGCCAGCGGTCGAACCCTGTCCAAAGATGCAGAATGACTATTGGTCAATATGAGCGACACGTTCTGTTCAATTTCTTCCAAATTTGGAAGACCCGGCCAATATTTTTGGACCAGTCGATTTTCGTTTGGAAACACCGAGAGAGTTCGGTATATTAAGAAGCTTAGATGGGCCAAGACATTACCAGTGCGTTGCATGAAAGTCATGTGGCTTTTCTGAGGCAGAAATAAGGACGAGACGTAGGAAAATGGTACTGGGATGTTCAATGCCCAGGCTGTCCAGTCGTAAATTGCCGTGGTGCAATAGTAAATAAGTGGCGGGTTGTTTAGTAGTGGTACGATGCTGAGACCACACTCAGACATTAGGTTGTCCATGATTACTACGTCGTAACGAGTGCTTTTATCCAGCACAATCTGCTTGAACTGATCAGCTGTCAGCAGACTCGTGCATAATTCGTTAGACATCATTTTTAGCATGCCAAACAGCAAACTCATGTTAAAATTTGCAAAGTCAAACGAATTCGGTCTCAAACTTTCAAAAACCTCTTCCACTTGTTTGAGATGAAACACATTGATCTTGTTCTTAAATGGCGATCTAGGTGCCACAATGGTCAGCAAAGTGACATTATGTCCAAGAGAACCGAGTTTCTCCATCAGAGGAGTTGTGGTGTGTACGTGGCTAATGCTTCCAAAAGGTAGAAAGAATAAGATATTTGAGGTGTCTGTGGTCTGTAGACATAATACCAAAATCACAAGTGTTTTAAGTAATGTGATGTGATAGCCTTCTTCTCTGGCCATGACCTGAAACAAAATTACTACTCTGAGGTTAAGTGCAAAGTTTCCCTTTTGCTTTGCTGCAAAATGCTAGATGCAAGATTAGGGTATATAGCTATATTTTTTTGGAGAAAAAAGCAGCAACGTCTACGATAATGAACTTTTTTGAAAATAATGTTTAAGGAAACTTTTGAAAAAGTAAATTCTGTATAAATTAAACAAGAGCATACCTTCATTTGTAAATTTTCTTTAGAGTCTAGACGATGTGGTGCAAATAGTGAAAAAAGGAGTCAGTATATCATTTATTGACAAACCGTATCAGCCTTAAAGAAGCAGGGCTTTTTTTCTAGCAAGAATTAGTATCTCTAGCTTGACTGTTTGCTATCAGTAATGTCGTGTACACATTGAAGCTATAGTATTTGTTTCTTAAATGATAGCAGGCTGGTTACGAGTAGTTATTAATTTGAATTAGAGTTATACGGGGATGCCAATGACTTGCAAGGTCAATACTGACGTAAAAATTATTAATTGTATATTTGTTGTCAAGAAATATGAGAAACATCATAAATTCAATTTCATAATTTGTTGTGAAAAGGGGATTTAGTGGAATTTGGAAAATACTGTAGGTGCTTTTGTAAGCCTGTTTATTTTAGAATTGCTTAAATTTGGTTTTAAGAATTGTCCTGAAACATTTGGCTTATATAAATTAAATATTCAATTATAAAATGTTTGATTGAAAATAAAAAAGTTTAATCACCATAGATATTTAGGCCTACTGATAACAGACTGGCCTGGACTGTTTTAATATGTTGTTGTTTATGTACCTGAAACTGGTTATTTATAAATACAACTCGTGCTGCTAAAATATTATCCAATCTATTGATAAAATTGTAGATACCACACAGCAAACTTCAAAGCTGTTAAATTAATGTTTTCAAAGAGCAATCATACCTTAAAGACTACAAAAAACAATTAAGTTTTAAACTTATTTTATTTGCTTAGGATGGGAAGTATTTAGATTTGTACACGATTAATTATTGTACAGATTTCTGCAGGTTAATTTTTCTATTATTTTTACACCTGATTGTCGACTGGCAGTGCAGATGTGAGTTCCAGCGGAGGGGCCACAATGGGAATGCCACATCTGTACTGGGTGTCACCATTTTCATCTCCGCTATGAGCACGTCCAGTAATCACCTGATTGGTGGGACAGGAAAACGACGAGGTTCCTGTGGTATCCTTGCCGGATTCTTGGAACCACTGACTCCAAGCTTGAAGGTTAAGAGCGTAAATGGTGCCATTGCTGAAGCCAAATGGGGCACACTCGTAACGGGTATTCCCATTTTCGTCTCCGGAATGCTCGCGGCCAATCATGGCTTGGTTTGTCGGGCATTCAAAACGAGAGGTGCCACCAGTGGCTTTGCCAGACTCTTGCAAATAAGAACTCCAACTTGCATAACTTTTGTAAGGAGTGAGTTGAGCTTCTGTCGCTTGATCGTACAGGGATCCACATTGGTATTGAGTTTCGCCATTCTCATCACCGGAGTGCTGGCGGGCGATTAATATTTCGTTGTTGGAACACTCGTAATGAGATGTACCTCCTGCATCATTTCCTGATTCTACCATCCAGGCACTGGCCGTGCCGGGGATTACAATAATGTCTGCACGGACAAGGGTAGTTAATAGAACCAGCATCAATAGACGACTTGCTGCCATTGTGGGAAGAATGTTTCGTCAAGAATCTAATATGTGAAAATAATTGTAAATGCCGAGAACAAAATTTGGGATATATAGCCCTATAATTTTATTTTAAATAGAGTCAAAAAGCAAAAAGAACTTACTGTAACGTGCTTAAAATCTTATAGAACCTCAGGTGACACAAGTACACTATCATATACCGTAATAGGAAAGGGATGTTATTTATAAATAGTCACTGGCAGTATCATACCTTATCACAACCTGAGAGAAGATTTAGACATGAGATAAGATCTTGAATATCATTCTGTATTTTACACTGGTGGATTTTCAAGTTCAGTTGGGGCACTTGGGGGATCAAGGGGAAGTTCAAGTTTCTACAGGTCCAATAATTTTTGACCCAGGCCCCCATGGATTTCCATTGCAATAAACCAGGGCAAAAATTATTGGAACCGACTATAACATGTGCCCTTGCAAACTGCAAGGACAAACTTACATGGAAACACTTGCATGGGGAGGCAAGGGTTATAACACACTTGAATACTCGATTTTCATCAAATTTACTGAATAGTTTCAGTTTATGCCATATGCAGTTATCTCTGCCATTGGCCACTTTTATGCCATGAAATGATTTTGATTGTCTTTGATTCTTGTTTTAAGCCTAGGTTTTTCTGGGTTCCTGCAGTCTAAACAATAAATCCATTTGAGCTAACATAAGAATTACTTCAGATTCCAAGGGAGAAAGGGGTATGAGAAGATTATCATAATTGTAATTTCGATCGAATCTTCACTTTTGCCAACCTGCTTTCTACATGCAGGAATAGTACACTTGAATCCATTCAAAAATTGCCGGTGTGGGGGGAAGAGATAGGCATATTATATAATATTATATAATATTGCACCCCATGCAGGGTGGTATTTGTGAAATTGTGAGTTCAGAGGGGTGGAGGGGTACGTCCCCAATGAAAAAAATACTTCAATGAAACTGCAGTTTTTTTTCGAAAAGCTGCAGTCTTAAACTGCAGTTTTTCTGAG
>JAQIXP010001228.1:0-19434 GCA_034700285.1 Proteroiulus fuscus | reverse complement strand
CGTTATTGGTGCCGGCATGAACCACCACTATTGGATTTCTAGGAGCTTTTGACAGCACCCCAGAAACCCCAGTGGAATGATGGCCAGGTGGAATGATGCCAGATATGGGTTACTTTGAAAATTCATGCCCAGATAGTCCAAGCGCCAGATCCTTGTGCCAGGACAACTCACAAAAGAGAAAGGCTCACGCTCAAAATGGAGAAACCTGTGGGAACGCTTGCCTTGTCCGAATTGATGCTCGCACTTTTATGTTTAGCTTAGAAATTTTGATGCTTGCACTTTTATGTTTAGCTTAGAAATTTTGATGCTCGCACTTTTATGTTTAGCTTAGAAATTTTGATGCTCGCACTTTTATGTTTAGCTTAGAAATTTTGATACTCGCACTTTTATGTTTAGCTTAGAAATTTTGATGCCCGAATTTTATGTTTAGCTTAGAAATTTTGATGCCCGAATTTTTGTGTTTAGCTTTGAAATTTCGATGCCTGAATTTTTATGTTTAGCTTAGAAATTTTGATGCCCGAATTTTATGTTAAGCTTATTAATTTTGATGCTCGAATTTAGCGATTTGGGAATCATAGAGCCTAGAGCTTGATGTTGGGTATTTGGTGTTTTAATTTTCGTTTTGATTAAAATAAACTTGATTTAAATTTCAATTCTTTGCGTTTCTTTCAATTTTTACGATCTTCATGGCTTTGTACAACTAAGCGGCAAAAAGGACCTTATTCACGTTAGATCGCAACAATTCAAGAAAGACGGCCTAACACTATTAAATATTATAAACTCCATTTGTAAGGCAAGGATTAATATAACAAATAATGTCTTAGAATTAAACCACTAGTATTCTGGAGTCAATTCAAAATGCAATGTTATAAATTTACTGTTTAAAAATTCACAGGCATGTTAACATTAAATTTGAGCATTTGTTACAGTGGCTCATAGGAACAAGGTAATGTGTTTTCAAATTTGTTATTTTACATCTGCAAAACCACATTAACATTTGCAAAGCCACATTAACATTTGCAAAACCACATTTACATTAACAAAACCACATTAACATTGGCCAAACCACATTAAAATTTGCAAAACCACTTAAACATTTGCAAAACTGCTTAAACAAATGTGAAAACACTAAAACAAATTTGGAAGGGTTTAAACAAATTCGAAAACATTTAAACATTAACACTTAAACTACGGAGCCTAGGAAGGGACATATGGTCGTGACTTTTATTTTTTGTCTTATTACGACATGTATTTATATTTGTTTATTACCCTGTCATATTTGTTTAATATGTCGAAATATATGTCATCATATAATCATTTTATTCGATATGTCAACATAATATTTAAATATGATAGTTTCTTTGTATATATATATATATATACAGAATGATTCAGAATAGCTGACCACCCTTAAAAATTTCAAAAAATATTCATTTATTTAAAAAAATTTTGGTATGGAATAGGAAATCAAGGGTGGAGCATCTAATGGTGCTAAAAAAGTTGACCTTTGAACTAACCTTAAAGGTCATTGAAAATCTAACCTTTTATCATTTGAAGATAGAGCAAAAAATCCAATTACAAAGTTGAAGATCGGGAGTAATTCAGTGTAACTGAAGTATTTTCTAAATTTTTAACATTATTTTATTAGTAGATAAATTGCTTCAAAAATGAGTAAAAATGTGCAATTTTTTGGTAGCTTTTTTTCTGCTTAAAAACGTGGAAAATTATCACAATGCTCCATTCAGCATGTGCTCATGTGTCAAATGGCACGTGAATTGCTCTAACTATGCTAGCACTTAATTCACGTGCCAGTTGGCATATGCGCACATGCTGAATGGAGCATTGTGATATTTTCCACATTTTTAAGCAGAAAAAAGCTACCAAAAAGTGGCAGATTTTTACTCATTTATGAAGCATTTTATCTACTATTAAAATAATTTTAGAAATTCTGAAAACAATGCATTTACACTGAATTACTCCTTCTCTTCAAATTCCTCATTTGATTTTCTGCTATATCTTCAATGGATAAAAAGTTAGATTTTCAATGACCTTGAAGGTTAGTTCAAAGGTCAAATTTTTTGGCACCATTGGTTGCTCCACCCTTGATTTCCTATTCCATACCAAAAAATTTTTTCATATAAATGAATATTTTTTGAAATTTTGTGGGCGGTCAGTTATTCTGAATCACCGTGTATAGATGTATTGTTGAATGGTTCAGATTTAAATGTTTGTTGTATATTTTGCAGCTAGAAGAATTGTCTGCAAAACAAAAGTAAAATCAATTAGATTTAATAACTGATTACCTTGATAACCCACTTGTCAATGATGGTAATAATTGTAAAATTACATGTATATTACATCATCTTTTCATTGAAGTAAATAGAATTTGCTTACTTGGACTTTTTTTATTAAAATATATAACATTGTTATGTGAAAGCAGCATCGAAGTTTTATTGTATTGTTATGTGAACAGCTGCTGATCACACAGCTTCTATTTCTTGTCATCATTTTTATCGTATGTAGCTAAGTTATACTTGGAATACGATTACTTGCTGCTTTGAATCATGCAACTTATTGAGTTAACTTTACATATACATATATATATATTTCCTCATCAATTGATGTGTATTTGTTTCCATTAACATTTATTTCAAATATACAATATTTGTAAGCAGCATTTGCTTATTTTATTGGAGACTTAAAATGTTTTTAATATAAACTCCTGCTGAGCACATCACTGCACTTGAGTTATGATAATACCCAAGGAATTATAATACATTTTCAACATGAAATGTAAGTAAATAATTTTATATGCTTCTGCATTAAATTTTAATTGCTATCATAACTTATAATAGGGATTAATTAGCTTATAATTGTTTTATCTAAATATTTATTTTATTATAAACATCAGTTACTTTTTGTAGGAGCGAATTAAGATCAGACAATATAAAAATTGATAATAATATGAATTTTAATGGTTTATTAAGTAATATAACAATTAGTGTTCCAAAAATAAAAATAAATTATTTGCAAATTGAGATCATGCAAAATATAAATAAATCATGATAATATAATCTGAATTTTAACGGTAAAATAAGTTATATAATATTAAATAGATTTTTCAAAAGAAAATGATAGTATAAATTACATTGTGATTTTTATTCATTATTAAAGTCTTCATCCCAATCCTCTGTTGATGATGTAATTAGTGGAAATTGGATAGGTTGAGATCTTTCCTTCCTCTGCTGCTGTACCCACTCACGTACATGTCGTTCAATCTCTGCATAAATTTCCTCTTGACGATTGTATAGTTCATATTGTTGCAAAATGAGTCATGATACCCGATAAAGTATATTTATAAATAGCTGAATTAACTCCTCAGTGTAAATATCAGTTAAGTTTGTACCCATTCGGTTATAAACAGTTCAAAATAACATAGTTACTGTTATGCAAAGTATTACAGTCTCAGTCTACGGTTAACCGTCACTCATTTTGCTGTGCACGGCCCCCATCCATCCCTGTGCTTAAACTAGGCTGAAGTCCTCGAGACAGCTGAAGTCTCGATTTAGCTAGCAGAGATATTTGATGAGGAAGGAAGGTTGGGAAGGAATGCGGTCATGGCCGGCTTTTAGCGGTACTGCCCCGGCATTTGCCTTAGGCCCTAAGGCCTAGGTATAAGAATCATGGGAAACCACGAAAACCATGATAAGGCAGCTGACCTTGGGAATTGAACCCAGGTCTCCCGATTGCAAGGCGGGAATGTTACCACTCAACCACACTGGCTCGGTCCACACTGGCTCGGTGCAAAGTATTACAATTATCATTAAAATAAATAAAAACTTATTTTCATTCAATTCTATCATAGTTAAGCAAACTTTATTTATTAGATTAGTAGATTAATAAATAAGAATGGTTCTGGAGAATTCTGGATTAGGTTATATCTGAAAAATATGCTGATGTTTTACTCATGAATGTTTTCTTAGATTGCTATTCTTGATTGACATTGACCCCACTTCATTTCATTATATAAAACCTGCTAGGAGTTATAGTGTTCATGATATCCAGAAATATCTATTGTAAGGGACATTTCCAGAGGACTTCAACAAGAAAAAGAATTGTGCCTTCAGAAGATATGCACATCATTTTGAATTTGTTGGTATGAATAAAAATAATTCAGAATAAACAGCTCAGAATTGTAAACATCCTGTTTTTAAATTCTAGATGGAACAATGTTTTATAAAAAAGGAAATGGGCAGCAATGAGAAGTTGTATTCAATGATGCAACAAAGGAGCACATTTGTTGGCCACCAAGCAAGGGAGAAGACTTGGACAAAATTAATTATCACTATTACTTTCTAGGAGTTACATAATTTGTTATTAGTCACATACAGAGGTGTGATGCTTGCCAGCACTTTTAGTATTTAAAGAAGGTCACACCAGAACTAAAGCCAATTAAAACAAGTCATCTATTTGAGATCATTGAATTAGATTTGATGGGACCATTTTAAGTTACTGCAAATGGCAACACCTGCGTCATGACACGGACCTGTCTTTTCAGCAAATGGGTGCAAGCATATCCTCTACAATTAAAGCATGCTGCAGAAGTTTCAAATCTTAAACTATTTTTTTATATTTTTGGACCTGCAAAATTGATTTTAACTGACCAGGGAAGGGAGTTTGTGAACCAGTGGAATGATGCTATCTTTGATACATTTCAGGTTAGGCATTTGATAACATCTGCTTACCACCCACAAACCAATGGCCATGATGAGAGAACCAACCAAACCATGAAGATGGCATTGAGCAAAGTTGTGAATGAACACCAAGATGACTGGGATACCTTTATCCACTCTGCTGTGTTTGCAATTAACTCAGCAAAACAGTCAAGTACTAAGTTTACACCATTTAAAATTGTATTTGGACGTGATCCATATCTTTTTATGCAGGTTGACATGTCAAGTTCTATAGAAATCCCAGAAGAAACACCATTTGAGGAACTTGAAAGTCAAATTGCAGCATTTGAGATGATTCATAAAGATGTCAAGCAGAATATTGCCTGCCATAGCTCAGGAGAAGCAGAAGGGGATTTATAGGAAAAAGCAGGCTAATGGTTTCAAAAGTTTACAGTTTTTTATAGATTGCTTAAAACTTGAAAATAATTGGACAGGACCTTACCAGCTAGAAGAAATATGGAAAAAGGCCTCTGTGCTTTCCAAGGATGGGGTGGCCTTAAAAGTTAAGATGAATCCAAACCAGTTTAAGCCATATTTCTTAGACAAGGTAAAGGTTTTTTTGAACTGACGTAAGAGAATTCTCCTGATAGTGGGATCACCCCCCTACCATAAGGCATTCATTTGCTGCATGTAGGGTACTGAGTTGAATTGAATGAATAATCTTCTGGTAATTAAGCTAAATAAATAATTAATATGTATGAATAATTTGGTCAAAGTAGTAGATAAAGTGCTGGTCCTTGAGGAAGATGCTACAGATATAGATAAGGAAATTATTGAGGTCTGCATTATAGTTTATAAATTACTATGCTTGTAATCATGAATTGCATTGACACTAACATTGTTAATATCATTAAATAGCAGTCAAATGATAAATGTGCAGGAGATAAATTTCAAATGTCTACACCATGTACATTCGAATGATTTTGAAAGCTTGCACCAAATGCCAAATGATGGATCATGCAGCAATAAAGTACTATTTTAATATATATTTGCCAGCATGAAATTTAAGAGACTTACAAGCAAAGGTAGCTAATGTAGACAATAAATTAATTTGTATTTATCCTTACATTTTACATCAAATATGTATTCTTATTTAGAAATTTCAGAACTTTAAGCTGAGAAAAGAATATGTATGCAAGAAGCTAGTTATTAAGTGTCCTTTGTAGCAAATTATGATTTGCATACAGACAATAGTTCACTGATTGAAGTGGCTGGAGAAGATTACTGGCTACATGATCTGCACATTGACTGATCTCATTATTTATTGCACAAAAAGTTTCCTAGCATCAAATCACTACAGAGCACACAGCATTTCATTGGATACAGCTATAGAGGAATAATTGGTGGGGGCTTAAGGGGGCTTATCAGAGCATGTATGCTCCTATGGGAATTTCCATGTTAAATTAAAATTTCTCAATAATGGCTAGACATAAATTGATAAGGTTTGATTTTTAAGGACAATTAAATTAACTAAAACATGGAGTATGATTTTTTGTATATCTGCTCTGTGAGCTGTATAATCAGGCAAAATGTGACAAAAACTCAAGGGTAAACTTTAAAATTCAATAAATAAATATACAATGCATGTAATAACGAAATCAAACTTATACATTTTGTAGTAAATTAAATAAGCTTTCTAAAAAATTAAACCCCATTGTTATCCGCTGAGCCAATATTGAGATCCACTAAATTTTTGGAAAAACTTTCATGTCAACGTAAAAAAGCATAGGAAAACTCGAGTCAACTTTAAATATCAATAACTACATTCACAATGCATGTTACATGATAATCATACCATAATTTTTAGCTGCATATGGTGCATCATGATAAGCTTATTAAGAGATGTACCATACTTGCTGGAATAACTAATTGCTCAAAAGACTCATTTCTGCAGGGGTCTGTTGTGATTTCTTTTCTGAATAACAGTTGATCTTGATCTAAAAAATATGGGGGTTGTGGTTTCCCATCTTCCAAAGCTTTGATAATCCTGGCCAATTCTGGTTCATCCCTTTGGCCTGATTTTAGGTTATACATGGTTAGCAATGGTATGGCACCATCAGTTGTATCTGCTTTTGTGATAGCCATCACAATTCTGCTAAGTGCATCAACATGTGTTGTTTTCCTGGTCTGTGAATTATCTCAAATTCATAAGCTTGTAATTTTAAATTCAATCTGGCTAACCTCGAAGTTGGATCCCTTACATTCATTAACCACTTTAAAGGCCTATGATCAGTTATGACTTGAAATCTGCGACCATACAAATAACAATGGAAGTGTTTTACAGCCCAAACTACTGCTAAACATTGTCTTTCTGTAGCTGAGTAATTTAGTTGTTAACTTGCATAGGCAATTGGCATGGTATCATTATCAAATTTCTGTGAAAGAATGGCTCCCATAGCAAAACCTGAAGCATCTGTGGTTAAGATAAAAGGTTCATGAAAATTTGGATATCTAAGTAAAGGTTGTGTTATCAAGCTATCTTTTAAGTAATTAAAATCTGATTCTTGATTCACCTCCCATTTAAATGGTGCTTTCATTCTTTAATGGTGGATCGACTAAAGCTCACAAGACAAAAGCGCACCGACAAAAGCGCGCCGACAAAACAGTGAACCAAAAGAAGCGCTCACTGACAAAAACGCGCAAAGACAATTACGTGCACGATAAAAATGCATGCAGAAAAAAGCGCGAATTTTTATCATCATAAAAACATATCCATGGATCATAAAATGAAATAATTTAATCTTTAATAAAAATAATTTAAAAGTTCAAATTTCTGCAAATAATCTACAATAAATGTGCATGCATTTAGCTTCACTTTTAAACAAAAATCAAGAAGAAATATTAACTTTTAAATTCTTTTTAAATAAATTATTTAAATTATTTCTTGGAAGTAAACAATGTTAAAAGGCTGAAATTTGTTGAACATATTTATGTATAAATTTTATAGGGAATGGGCTAATTTTCATTAAATAATTATTATATTAGTAAATTAATTCAGTAATTTGAGAAATAAAAGGCTTAAAAATGCATATTCACTAGTTTGACTTTTATTAATTTTGTAGGAAAGTGAAATAAATTAAGTGTGGGGTAGTGCAAGTGCACATCCATTAGTTTACCTATATCCAATTCTCGAGAAATTTTATAAGATAAACAGACTAATGGTACCCTTCACGACTTGTAACTTTTAGCCTTTTAGGAATAATTCCTTGTTGGATATTTGCTACTACTTCTGTAACTTTGACAAGTATTGGTTAAATTAATTTCTGCAACTTTAGGGTCATTAGGGACATCGGCGCTGAATATGTGGGTGCTGCGGGTGCTCAAACGCCCTCAATACTTGCAAGATATGCTTTGAGCACCCACAATATTTCACCCAAGGCATTCATTTTTTTGTATTTCTAGGAACATTTTTCGATTTTGAGCACCCACAATCCCCAACACAAGTTGGCGCCGATGATTCGGGACACTTCCAGGATCACAATGGTACAGTTATCTCATTTTTGACAAATTGGCCCATTAGCTTCTTGTGAATTAAGACAAAATAATGACAAAATTGCATTCGTGCACTTTTGTCTACATGCGCTTTTATCGTGCGCATAATTGTCTTTGCGCGTTATCATCGGTGTGCGCTTTTGTCGGTGCACACTTTTTTCGGCGTGGTTTTGACGACGCGCTTTTTCTTTGCGCGCTTTTGTCGGTGCGCCTTCTTTAATAGGGCTGTTAAATATTTTCAATGTTGTGCAAATTGAGGAATAAACCTTCTATAGTATCCTACTAATCCCAAAAATCCTCTCAGCTGTCTAATATTCTTAGGCAATGGAAAATGTTTAATTACTTCCACCTTTTCTGGGTTAGGGCGTACACCTTGGTTTGATACAATATGACCTAGGTATTTAACTTCTTCTTAAATAAATTGACATTTGCTAAGTTTAATTTTGGGTATCACTTCCTTAAAATGTACTAAAATTTGTTCAAGATTTTTCAAATGTTATTCAAATGTCTTTCCAATGACTATCACATCATCTGAATAAACAAAACAGGTTTTTCCTATGAAACCTCTAAGTATAATCTCCATAGTTCTTTGAAATGTAGCAGGTGCATTATGTAATATAAATGGCATTCGTGTAAACTCAAATCTTCCTTTTCCTGGGACAGTGTAAGCTGTTTTTTATTGAACCTCAGGGTCCATTTTAATTTGCCAATACCCACAGTACTTAGTGTAAAGGTGATGTTGTACAATAGCACATCTTCCTAATCCTTGCCCTGGGATTTGAATTGACTGATGATTATTTATTAAATTATTTTCTAAGTTATACCTTTGTTCTCTAGTCAAATTTCCAATTTGATAATCCTGGATTAGTGTTTTGAGTTTCCCAGTTCTGTCATGTATATGCATTGTATCAATATACCTATTTACCTGGATGGCTGCAACACATAATGCAATAGTTTTTTCCTGTTTAATTTTGGTTGATTTCTTCATGTTATTATAAATTCGAACAGGTACTTTCCTGTGAACGGAGCTAACAAGTGATCCAGCAATTGCCAACTGATTGTTTCCCAGCTGACACTTTTCAACCAATCCAACTACTAGCATATGATTTCCAACTCCCTATGCCCAGATAATTGTTTCCGACTGCCCTGGGATGGTAACATTGATTTATTTCGAACTTAATTAAATCTTGGGGGTTATTTTCAAACCACATGACATGTCCCGCCAGCCAAAAACTAGGTTATGTGCTTCTATGAAATCAGACCCCGAAATCCCATCTACTTTGTGCATAACTGGATTCTTAGAAAGATAGCATTTATGTTTGAATGTATGACCTCCAAGTGTCAAATCAATCATGCATGATCCAATCATGTTTAAAGGGTTACTCCCTGCACCAATAAATCTAGGCCAAGGTTTTATGTTATTTGCATTAAGATCTTTTAATTGGTTATAAGTCCTTCCTGCTAGCAGGGCCGGCCCAAGGGGCGGGCTAGGCGGGCAATGGCCCGGGGCGCCAACAAAAAGGAGGCATCGTCGTAACGGGTGTGCAGTACCAATGTTAATGGCCATAAAAATATAGGAAAAAGTAATGCAATCTCACATGAAAAATAACAAGGACTACAAGACACCAAAATGTAGTTTTTTAATGCCTATAGGTTGGGCTAATCAATGAATATTACGAGATACACAAATTAAACATACGAGCCGTATAACATAAAAAATGGAAAAATCAAAAAGAAAACATTTTATTCCAACATAATTTTGTTCATCACAGAAAAAATTATTTCTGAAGGTTGTATTTGTCACCCATGCATTGCTGCTGCATCCATGTTTAGCAGAATTTTTAAACAGCTATTTTACTTATTTTTTGGTAATTTTTGTGTCTTTCTAAGCTCACTAATTATTATTTAATCAGATTGCATAAAAAATTACTATTATAAATTTATAATATCTATGAATAAAATGTTATTTTGTTTTAAATTTTTCAATTGTTTTATGTTACGGTATCTTGTAATATTCATTGATTAGCACAACCTATAGTTAAAAAACTACATTTTGGTATGTTTTGGTGTCTGGCAATCATTGTTAATGTCATTGGTCCAACAATGCTAAAAATGAAGTACATGTGCAAATGATACATGATTATTTGCATGTGAACAGTGGCGGATTTAGGGGGATAGGGGTCAGGGGGTCCGGATTTCCCCCTTGGCCGACCAGAATTGCAAATTTTCAAATATCTTCCTGGAACCATTCTACAATTTTAGTGATTTTTAGCCCATTATTGAGGGTTTTGGAGCCAAAAAAATTGCCTGTGGCACCATATTTTGACAATTTTTTTTCAATTTCCTCTCTTCTGAAAGGGATTTCAGCATGTGGCCCTGATTCCTGGACTGACTATGTGTGTTAATTTGAAATAATTGTGATGCCACAGTGGGGGAAGGGGGGGGTGAATTAAAACCCAAATATTTCAAGTCCATTAAAAAAAATTATGTTGGATCCCTCCCCCCCACATAAAAAATTCTGGATCCACCACTTGTAAACTTTAAAGATTTGGGGGTGCAAATGACTGAGGTTGCCTGGGGTCAGAAGAATCATTGGGCCGGTACTGCCTGCTAGAATAGTAATTTGGCTACCTGTATCAATTAAAACTATATAATCCCTTCCTTGAATTCTAATCTTCACATGTGCATCCTCTGCATAGGTACCCCATGGTGTATTCACCTTGCCAACCTGTTTTGCCTTTGTAACTAAGTCACTTAATTTGCATTGGGACAAGGGGCTGCATTAACACTCCTGTCCCCCGACCAATTTTTTAAAACTGGGTGACCTACAATCACGTGAGACATGTTCATATTTTTGACAGTTGTAACATTGAACTTGGGATCGACATTCTCTATAGAAGTGTCCTGACTTCCCACATTTAAAGCACTTTCCCTGTCCCTGGGTTTGTTGATTTGTTCCTCCAGTACTAAATGATACTCGTTGGGGAGGTGGGTAGCTTTTTGGGGGTGGTGTAGTTGTAAAATTAGCCTCAATTTGTGCTAATCTTGTTAAGATGGCATTCAATTCACCTGCCTCACTATCCTCTATTTCCCTAATCCTGAAAATGTTGGTTTCAGAAATCTTTTCATTTTCTGTTTCTTGCACAGCATATTCAATGACCAATTTAAATGTGGCAGGATCTCGGGACCTAACTCTTTGCCCAATTGAGTCCTTTAAACCAGCAGAAGACTGGCCCTTAATTTGACTCTCATACATAACTGTAGCTAAATCCTTTTGGGTTGGATCGGCAAACATGTCAGAGAATAAATCATCTACGATGGTTTGCAAATGAACTGCAAAATCTCGTGGATCCTCACCAGAGTTCTGAGTACATGCATTAAGTTGCCTTAATTGTACTACTGGATAAATATAGTGAAAATGCTTAATTAATGCATCCTTGAATTGTCTGTAATCAGTAATGTTGACTCCTGGGGCATTTAAAACACTAGCCAGCTTGCCCTGACGTATGGCACCTAGGTACCCTCAGTTTAGTTACATCGTCCCAATGCCCAAGGACTGCTACATTTTCAAATAGGGCCATGAAATTATTAATGGACAAGGTTTTGTCCACTTGGTAAAAAGGGATATTGGGCAAAAGCCCAGCATAAGTTGGCTTTACATTCGTGATAACTGGAAGGTTGGTTTGGCTAATGCTACCTATGGTTGTGGTATTGGAGACACTAACCACACTTGTGGTATTTGCTGCAATTCCAGTTAAAGTGTTCATACTAGTAGCTATTTTTAATAGTAATTAAGTGGCCCACTGGGCTGAATCTTGCCCTACTAGTGAATCCTTGCTACTCTGCATCCATATTTGGGTGATCCAAAATCTCATTCAGTGGGAACTCCATTAAATCACATCTCTGAGAGGGAATAAGAAATTTTAGTGGTTGAGTGAATCGAGGGGCTTCTAAACACCAGTTCCCCAAATCAAAAATTGTTTTAATTTCATGAAGAAATGTAGCCCTATGATTACATGAAATTCCAGACTTTATTCTTCTGTTAAAATGGGATATTTTCCCAAAAAAACTAGAATTACCCACTTCAGCTGTTATATTTATAGACCAAAAGATGAGATGGCCAGCTGCAGAACTGCTGTAATTCACAGTTCTAATGATAAAATTGGGGTCCAGAGTATAACCAAATAATGCATTTACCTCCTCAAATGCATTGCCATGCATGTACGGTTGATTGCAATCACTGTCGATCAAAATAACTAAATTTATGGTAGAGGAGAACCTAAGTTTGATGCAGGGGAGTTCCCCAGTGTTTGGAATCCTCTGTTGTGACATTTAAATTTTTCAACCTTAACTAAAGTGGTTCAAGGCACCAGAAGCAGCACCACTCAATGTATAACTAGAATCCTGGCTAACACCCTAATCACCCTGGAGCTAGTCATGGCTGCTGTAGCTACCCGGCTCCAATTGTATAGCTAAACATGCATTAATTGTATTATACCAAGTGGTTTGTTATAAATGTGTTTTTGACCATTTTATAAAGGGAAAAGAAAAGATACACCACTTCTGCCACCAATGTCAGTGTCCAGACCCTCTTCGGATCATGGGGTGGATCTGACCACCTTCTAAACGCTGTTATGTGATGGCCGTCGCGTATTGGTAAGGTTAGAACCCCCTTGGGTTCTTGTCCGTACCACAAGATTTAATGAGTTTCAAATTTGGTTTACTTTTTGTTCCCCAATAATTAATTTCTTTCACACAAGTCATTTACACAATGTGAATCCTAATACTGCACAACCAAACCACTTGGTTAAAGTCCTAAAGCGCAACATAGTCCGAACTTCCTTCACCCAATTCTCATTAGCTCACCCATTGGAGGCCCTGGTCCATTCATTCTGGTGTGGCTGGTGGTTCTGGTATGGTTTTCTTGATTTAGGAAGTCCTCCTAAGAGCTGTGTGCCGAGTCTCGTGATGTTCAGAGCGTGTGTCTTCCGTGGATTTTGGTACCGTCTTATATAGTTTGTTAAGATGTCACGTGGTCTTCCATTAAGGTGAAGATTATTCGTTTCTTTTATTTATTTTTATTAGCTTTTATAATGGATTTTGTTCACGAATGGTTATGAATTATTTAGTGTTTTTCCAATTAAACAGTTTATGGTAGTTCTTCCCATCCGGCCTTTTTACTTGAATTGTAGAATGTTTTTCTTGAAACCTAAGTTGGCGCCGCTTTTCTTTGTGCATTGGCATTGATCGTAACATTCATCTTCACTTTGGCTACTTTACATTAAAATTGTCTTTTTCCTCTTACTGAAACTGAGGTATAAGAGCCTTCCATTTATTTCCATAAGGAGATCAATGTTTTTATTGTTCTTCATATTTATACAGTGCATTTACATATTTTTCCATAGGGAAATTCGGTGTGAAACACATTTCATTCGATATGGTTACGTATACTTTATTATGTTGATTAAAAGTCTGCAGAAATTTTCCCAAATAGGGCAGTTTCTTTAAATTTGAAAGAAAAAGTTCTTTTCGTTTGTTGGTGCCATTCTGGTGCTCTTATTTGGACAACTTCTTATTGATCCGTCTTTCGCATCATTTTATTAATAACTGTTTTGCATTGGAGTGGTTTTTTTATTATAAGTTCCCCTTCATTTAAGGTACTCTTGGAGGAATTAGTTTTTTGTTTTTATTGCCACTTTCGAACTTCATATTTGCTCTTTGACAAAATTGGTTAGGGGAGTCCCACTTCCAATTATGCAAATTGTGGGCTAATGCTTTCCAAATGTAAATGCCTACAATGTTGGACTCTTAACTTGGCAAAGTCATGTGATGTTCCTTTTTTGCTATTTTTTGCTAATATTACCTTCTGGTTTTTGGCCGCATTCTGTCCTTATGGCTCCACGCAATCTCTCATTGCCTGCTTCATCTTCCACTTCACCGGACAACTCATCCTTAGCTTCCTCTGATGATGACTACACTACCACTGTAGAGAACTCGCTCAATAATCCGGACTACGTCCCCGAAGTGGACCCAGCCACTGGTACTATTGTGGGTGTTTAATAGTCTTGGTTTGTCAGAAACCGAGGTTTTCATTGATTTACCCGAGGATTTATTTTCTCTGGACATCAATCCAAAGTCCTTTATTGAAGCTGTCCTTGAATGGGAGCTTTTTATCATCATCGCAGCTCTCCAGAACCAGGACCACAATTAAGGTAAGAACCCCCCTCCTGTACTATATATTACATTAGTCATAAGTGCATGTTGAAGAAAAAGTGGCCACAGGAATGCTCCGTACACTAAAATCTTAGAGTAAAGAAGTTTTGCATTTTAGAGTTTTGTTTTGTATTTTATGATAGAGTTAAGAACTACTTGTAAACTTGATAACCATAGTATATGACCATGTAACAATGCCAAAATACACTTAATAAACATGACATAATTTTAATGGAAATAAATAATCCATCTTTGCCATTTTTGGGATTATAAATTTGGACATACTATGTAACTGTATTTATTTAAAAAAAAATATAATGAAAGAGTTCAGCACTTCAAAATGTCCTTGAATAAAAGACAATGCAAGAATGTTTGTTTTTAATGAAAAGGCCCATGCACATTAATTTTAAACTAATAATTAGCAAGCATTTTCCTTAATGCATTAATCACTGTACCCATGGTAATGATTATTGGGATCAGGGAACGTGTGCTTAATTAAGGTTACAACACAGGAAGGAATGGGTCACCGAACACCTCTGCCTAGGTGATGATTAACCCACAAAGTAAAATTTCGGTAGGCTGCAAACTTATACATTCTTTAAAGGACAAACATAATCAGCTAACACAATTTTTGTCAGTTTTTTAAATTTAATTATTCAATTTTTTTGCATTGTTTTCTTCTGCCATGGTTTCATATGCTTAAGGAACAAACCTGTTAAAGGGTGGGAAGTTTATGGGCTGTCGGGTGAATGTACAGATAGAAATTAGCTGTACTTCCAAAACATCTATATTTAAACAAACATCCTCAAAACGTTGTGCAAGTGTAATACACTGCAAACCTTTATAACACAAAATTCGTATTTTATTATGCTGTCTACAATTATAAAAATTATAAGTAGAAAATAGTACTTTTTAACCCAGCTGTACATTTTTTTTATATAAAAAAGTAAACAATGTCATTCATAATGTTATAAATATACTAGCTTCAAATATGTAATATTTCCAAAAATGTAGTTGTGGGTTAGCAATTATAGATTTTTATGCCAGCGTTAACAATTTTTTTTATACAACCCTAAATTTTATTTTCTGGTTGTTGCACTTCTTTGCAGCAAACACACTATTTGTTGAGGGAATGCCATGCAGTGTTCACAAGTACACCATGTTACATTCATAACTATCTAACATTTTCTAGGTCTTCATTTATATCATGTCTTTCCACATTGTCACTTGGGTGTGTATGTTCATATAGATACCCACCCTCTGCCATGATCTAACAGTAATTATTAACTTCGGATCATATATTAAATTAATTAATACTGCAAAAGCAAATTGAATTTGAAAAATTTATCCACAAATTTTACAAACCTATTGAAACACCAAAAGTTACTTGTATCATTGTATGTGATATCTACGTCCTGAGGCACTTTTCAAAAACGTTATATACGGTACATGAACACTTTTACATATCTATAGCACTGTAAATAATATTATTTAATAAGCCATAATTACCCCAAGTCTTAAATTGCTTTCCCTACATATAAAATTGTAACAATATCGTATAAAGTGATAAATTGAAGCCAACTTGAACCTTGAAGGTAGTGCAGTTATAGTCAATAAATGCACATGACTATTCCATAACGATAAACTGATGCCAAATTAAACCACCCATGAAATCAGCGCCATGGATCTTAGCAGTAACTCTTATCTAAAAATAGCATCTTTCCTCGTTTTTGGAAACATCGTTATTCCTGAATTATGTTATATGTACTGCATTTATTACTAAGACTGTCGTTCTTAATTAATAATGATCTCAATTATAAGATTCATTTGTCAAAAAGTGGGACTGTCCCTTTAATCTCTTAAGATCCTTGGAAAAGCTGATCCCATCCTCAAGTATACTGAAGATTGTCATACTGTTCAATAAGCAGATATTCTTTGCACAACTTTCATGCAGTACCAATGATAATTATACTAAAACGAATGTTGATTACCAACTTCTTTATTTATTTATAAGTAACAATATGGTTAATACAAAATGGACCGTAGTTGCAAGAAAAAAAATAGTAGTAGACCCCTTTACGAAAGTTGGGGGGTTTTGTATACTTAAAATCTTGCATAACTGTGGGTAACTTATTACTGTTAATGTTATTTCAAAAAAGGAGATTTCTCTGTGTGGTTTTCCGCACATGTTTCGTTGCTATGGAGTTGTGCATGCTTGTGTTTGCTTTTCTGCATGTGCCTTAGGGATTTTAAATTTAAACAGTCAGTTCTGTTCCTGTATTTTGATCTGTACAGAAGTGATTAAAGTCAGTGATTTTAAGGCATTTTAGTGTCATCTGTGATACAAAACTTCAATTACAACAATGATCATAATAGATTGAGAAATATGGTGCAATATGCATGTTATGGCACCATGTGGGTAAGAGATTGCATCATATGTTTTAATTTATAATCTTATTTAGTTCGAAGTCCACCAATGGCTTCTGGGCATTTCCGTACTCGGTGATTGCAATTTCAATTTGGGCCTATAACCCCATAATCTGGAACAAGAAAAAATAGAGCATGCCAGAAATGGTACAGCGGTTAATTGGCAACTTGTCCATCCCAGGAGGACGGCAAGCTAAAGGTTAGTATTTGGCTAAAACAAAGTAATAAAAGTGGCGCAATTCTCATAAGTAGATGCAACAAAAAATGCAGTCACATAATTCAAGTGAAGGCTTTGAAAAGGTTTGCATTGAGTGCATAATGGTTATTGGATGCAGGTAATATAAAAAAGCAAGAAGTATTTACTCTTCTATTATATTTTGGTGCTGTAGTAGTATGTAGCACAAGGATAGAGCCTAGTTCCAAACACTTTCACCAGGGAATGCTAGTGTCGCTTTTTGCTGGTAGCGGGTTTCTGGTGCTGTGATCATTTTTGGTGGGAAAGGTGATGCTGCAGTCTTGTTGGCGGGTAATTTAAAATTGTAGAAAAATTTTAAAGAGGTGGCACTGCATTCATGTTGGTGGGAAATTTTAAAATTGGGGGAAAATTTAAGCGGTGGTGCTGCAGTTATGTAGGCGGAAAATTTAAAAAGTGTAAAAAGAAAACATTTAATTTGTGAAAGAAAAATAGTTTAATTAATTAGAAAATAAAATAAAATTACAAGGTATGATAATAAAATTTGATTAAAAATTAGTCATTGCTAAAATTGTATCTATAGTATCATCAGCAGCAACAGCCCAAAAAATTGGCTGGTCCTCAGCCTGAGGTAGGTCATCTGAAGGGTCAGCCTCATCCCCATCAGCCATCAGAAGTCAAAAATTTGTCTGCTAAAGAAGAGTAATTGTTTGGAAAATATTAGCTCCCACTTTTAAATCTTGACTTGACAATATATAACAAGCACAGTGGATGACCAGCGAGCGGTTCTGGCATACAGAGATTAAATAACCTCGGGATTGTTTTATGTGCTTTCGATCAATAGACTTTTGTAACTTGGGAGCAATTTATTCATAATTCACAATTCTTTGTAATTATTACAATCACTTTACAGAAAACTATTAATGGCAAAAGTATGAGTTATAGTAACCTAGTGCTATTTTGTATTTCCTATTAAATGTGGTTTGGCCATTTCTATATTCTTTTCTAATCAGTCTCCCCCCACCAAAGTCTAAATAACAATTATGGTTAAAATCTCACCCATTGTGCAGAAATAGCAGAATTCATCCTGACTGGTTCATCTAGTCCTGAGTTGGATTGCTTGATCTGCCCAGTCTGCTTTTATATGCAATTTTCTTTATACTTATTTTTGTGACCATGTGATTATAATAAATATGCACAAATATCAATTAATAATATTTGTCACGTTTTGGGTATCAATAAATTTGTAATGATTTTATTGGATTTTCATAATGTTTAATCTTAATTAGCAACCATTTCATTTTATGCATAGCAAAGTTTTTGGGTGAAAAATCCCTATTTCCTATACCCTACTGTTATTTATTGTACTTATGATTCCATCCATTTTTGAGTCTAAATACGAGGCCACCAAAAATTATTAACTAGGCAAGATTCCTATCTTAAACCTTTTTATTGCGATGAATAAATTATCCATTTATAAGTATGGTAATTGCTGAGTTGGTGCATGTAGTTTACAGTTACAATGTTTTCCTATAGAGCTTGGATTTGAATCCTTTCCTGGTTTCATGGTATAGACTCTTGTTATGAAAATTTATTTAGATAATGCATATACTTAGATGTGGTCACAAATCTTTTGGCTTGGATGTAGTTTCAGTTGATGTCATCCACTCCTTTGGATATTAGTACATGTGAAAGTCATTGAATAGTGCTAAAATGTGTGTGGGTGTACATGTTAGCTATGTTCCTGTTATAACCTAGCCTGGGTTATAGGAAGCAAGGAGTTCTCGCTTGGCGACACCTGGTGGATGTTTTTGGCATACCGTGGTACCCAAGGCTGCAGGCTAGCCCTACAATTCAATGATAATCCTATGAAAAAAATACTACCCTATTATGAATAAGGCACGGTTTTGTATCAAATAATTAATCCATTAAAATAATTTTTCACAACATTATAAGTGTTCTGCATGTTATTTGCAGTTTAAAACATTAGAACAAAGATATTTGAAGTTAGATGTATGAAGGTTAATTAATGAATGAAAACCCTATATAATTTATGCGGCTTGTGTAGAAAACATGCATGTTTTCACCCCCACATTTTTGCTACATATTTTCGCTATTTTTGTGATACAAAAATGCTGTAAAACACCTGCACAACAAAATACAAAAAAACTAACAAATATGTACCATAACTATAAAAACCCATGCACGTTTCGTATACCAAAGCTGCATAAATTATGTAGAATTTTCATTTATTAATTAACCTTCATACATTTAACTTCAAATATCTATTTCCTAATGTTTTAAAGGGAAAGTACCACTTCATGACAAGTGATTTTTAAATAAAAGTACATACAAAGTTAATATGAAAAGATGAAA
>JAQIXP010001227.1:0-19441 GCA_034700285.1 Proteroiulus fuscus | reverse complement strand
TAGGTTCATTAGGGACACTTCCAGGATCACAATGGTACAATTATCTCATTTTTGACAAATTGGCTTATTCGCCACTTCTGAATTAAGCCATCGATAGGATACTTGATAATTGCAACTGTAAAAGAGGAATAATTTTTCTTGCATCTTTATTTTATCTGACGTTTTCAATTAAAAGATGCATTGGTGTAAACTTTAACCAGTTCTTCAATTTTAACAGCAAATTAGACATCATTCCTGAAATTATATTGACTGATTTAAATATTAGTGAAGGGGCATCAAGTCATCATAGCCATCAGCTGAAAGCGAACGGCTAACGGCTTAGAACCTTATCCCTAAATGCATGGAGCATAAATGTCAGTTTTAGACGCTAATTCAAATTAGTGTGGATCAAATAGAAAATCGTTTCACTTGATGAAGTATGAATTTAATTTACTGTTGGATTTCTCACGACAAGCACAAATCTCTCATTCGGAAACATTTAAATCTGTTCCCTTAAGTTCCAATTTAAGCATCAGAGAGAGAGAGAGAGAGTTAATTAGCAGATGCCTCGTAAATCATTGCAATAATTAGTAAAATCTTGTTAGGTCTAACAATCACATTTTCATGTCCTTCAATTTGCACAAGTTGGAACTAATGTTGCACAAACTTATGTTGGCCTAAGGGGCATGGAATGGAAAATTGGATAATTTAATAATAGTAATTGGAATATATCTTACTGCAGGCTGATCTAGGCAGAACTTTATTTTTAACCTTATAGGGTCAATGGTCAATGACCTGTAAGCCTCTGATGTTGACTTACCAGACTATTTTTTTTTTCTTTTGCAGGTTATGTTGATTAATAAGATTCTGTAATGGCGCTCCTGGATACAGTCTTATTATATTGGTAAGTGATTTTATATTTCCTCTTTATGATATTTTATATGTAAATTTGAACGTTGCAATGAAAATAGGCCTACCCACATAATCCCAATGTATATTTAGCAAAATATTTGAAAATGTGCAAGAATTAAAGGGACAATCCCACTTTGTGACAAATGAATCTTAAAATTAAGATTATTAATAATAAAGAAGGGCAGGCTTATTAATAATTGCAGTTCAACTACCGTAATTCAGAAATCACGATGTTTCGAAAAAAAGGTGATAGGCGCCATTTTTATATTAGTCCCCCACCCAGGCTGAATGGCGCTGCGTGCAAGGGGGGGGATTCAAGTTGGCTTCACTTTATGGCTATGGAATAGTTATGCACATTCTCTGTTTACACAAAAACTTGTACACTATCAAGTTTATTACTAGAGGGATTGACAAAACGACTTCCAACATGGCTCTACTATCAACCATTGAGATTTTGCATGTTTCAAAATTAATAAAGTTCTATTGAATGGTAATTATAAATTAAATTTCAATTTCTACGCTTTTCTTGTTTTTACCCCCTCTTATCTTGCAAAAAATGCTTGAGGTAAAGTGGGACTGTCCCTTTAAAATAACCATGTAATGATTTTAAAAATAGATTAGAATACTTTAAGAGAAAAAGATATTCATGTTTTAATATATTTCCTTAAACTAAAAATATATGCATTTATGAATTTACCATTTCATTTGTCATCTGGCAGCACTGAACTGCCTAGTGCTGTCAGATAACTAATTCAAGATACCCTAGTTTTTCAAACATTTTTGAGTATTTGGAAAGAAAAGTCTCAAGAGTGGTTAAAATGCATTTTGTAGTATTATTTTAATGAGTTTTAAGAGTAGAAATAACTATAGTTTGTCCTTACCTGTACTTGACCAAGAAGAATCTTGTAATTTCTTTCGCGAACCTCACGAGGCAAGTCCACGTACAAGGACACTTTTTTAATGGAAGAATCTGGTCCTTCCGGGGGAGGATTTAAGACGTAACATCTGAAAAGCAAAAAATAACACAGCAAAGCAATTAGTTTTTGTGGTTTAATTTTCGACCGAATGTCTTTGATATAATTATCAGTTAATACCTTTTAATCCATCCATTTTCTGGCTCGGAAGGAAGATCAATTCCCTGTTGAATTAGATCGAATGAGATCTCCTTGCTGGCTGGCTTGATTACTTTGACCGTTCTTGGTGATGATGGACCATTTCTGTCCGTCCTTCTGATGCTGGCCAAAGGAGGGGGCTTCTCGTAGTTGGCCAAAATCCAATCGGATGTTGACCCCTTGCGCCTGTCAACTACTCTTAGGGATAAGTTGATGTCCACATCTCGAGGGGCCAAACATTTGAAAGTGTAGGTGCAGAGCAGGGTCACGTTAAAATCCAGATCAGAATTAAATAGTCTGGGAAAAGAAAATTTGACTTTTTTATAGCTTGTACTTTTTAACTTAGGAGCCATTTTTTAGAAGCGCCAACGAAACATGTTTCATAGGGTTGGCACTTCACTTTAAGTGGCGCCACCATAGAAGTTAAAAAAGGTGAATTGGGGAATGTGATGGGAATTACTGACTTATATTGCAAGCAGAAAAAGTCGTTTGTTTAATTTGAAATGCATTTTGTTGCCCCTTAATTTGGCAGCAGTTAACAACACAGAAGTTAGCAGTGTTTGCCCATCATTTGGGAAAGTTTATCTTGAATGTCTACTGAGTGAGCTTTTTTTGAAAGTGGGTCCTCTTTTGAGCATATTTCTAATTTTTTTACTGTTTGATAGGGGTTATAGGGGTTGTTCATTGTTGAGTTAAAATAATATTCTTATTCTGATTAGTAGTTTAAAATTTAATTTAATTTCTGTTCGTATTGCTGTGATTTTTGGAAATTTCAAATGGAATATGGAATTGACCTCTTTCATAATGCGGAGTCAGGGCCACAAGATGGCGGCTTTAATGAGGATATTTAAGGAAGATGTTTGAATAAAAATGCTATGACGTCACAAAATGGTGACTTTAATTAGGAAATTGGGATATTTGAGGAGGATGATTGGATAAATACTATGACGTCACAAGATGGCGGCTTAAGTAAGGATAATGATTGATAGCTGAAATAGGTCAATTTTCAAAACTTTTCTTAGTTTTTCAAAGCATTAGTTTAATCAAAAATTTTCAGATTTGAAGGAATTTGACTAACATTAGTTCAGAATTGGTGCAAACGTTTACTTTTTGAATATCTTTCCTCTCCTCCATATCACAAAAAGTTGATTTTTCTCCCCTCCCTTCCCTTTTACCCAAGTGCAAACGTAATTTATGGACGATGCCCTTCTCTTCATAGCAGGATTTCACCTGAGATTCATGTTTATTTTCCATAAAATATCTATATTTGGCTAAAGGTTGAGGCTAGTTGGCGCAGTTAAATGGCAGGATATGGATTCGCTGTTTTAATTTAAGCACAAATTCCCAAGTAATACTCACCTGAATAATGGAATTGGTGGTTTTTCTGTGGAACCTGCAATTTCCAGGCACCCCCCTCCAGTATAGCCAACGTTCCAAGTGACCCTCATCTTGTGAGGGGCAAGCTCTTTATTGTAGAAACTGTGATAGGATGGCTGGTACTGCTGGAGGCTCTGGTTGTTCCATGGTGTCACTTGCAGCACCTAATTTACATTTGAATTAGGCCTTAATTTCCACAAAAAAATTACAAAATAGTGAGCTGGAAAATTTGGCACCTTTCCGTATCTAAAACGCTGGTTTCCAAAACCCTGGCAGAATGATGTTGAGAAGGGATAAGAGGCTGGACCATGGACTGGACTGAAATCTGACAATAAGCTCCAATATCTGAAATAATAAGTATTTTAAAATGCAATTTTATTTTCAAAAAATAAAGGTATTGGGAACACATGTCAGGTTGGTCACAGATTATTCCTATATTCTGACCAGTATTGTAGTTTTTCATATACCTTATAAATTAGTATACCTATTAGAATAGCGAAATTAGTATTTCTATACCTTTTAATTATTAAGTTTCATTTATTTTTTGCCCTATTTTTGTAAATTTCTTGAGCTTTTAATGTATTACCATTATGAGACCTATGCCTAACCAGGAAAGATTACATTGGATACAGGTCATTGTTAGTGGCGTTATAATCCATTAATTTGATATATTTTTTTATAAATATGCAATATTTGTTTAATTACAAGTTTCAAATAAAATCATATTTATAGTTTAAAAAAAAATATCCTATAAAATCTTGTAATTCGGAAAGTAATTCTTAAATTAAAACTTACATTTTAGGGAAAAATTTCTATAATATTCATAGATATTTCGAAAAAATCCTGTAATATTCCTAAATATTTTTGAATAATATTCTTATTATATCCCTACATATTTGGAAAAAAATCCTCTGATGTTCATATATATTTGGAAAAATTTTCCCATAATATTTCTATATTTTTGTGAATTTTTTTAATATTCCTATATATTTAAAAAACAAAAATTAATATTTCTATAATTTTTGGAAATTTTTGCATATTTCCTATAATTTTTTGATAGATAACTTCCCAGAATACTCTTAATTCCCATAATATTCCTGAATATTTGGAAAACATATATTTAGTATTTCTAAGAATTTGGAAAAAAAGCTATAATATTCCTATGATTTTAGAAATTCTTGAATATTTCCTATATTTTTTTGAAAAATAAATTCATAGAATACTACCATAATTTCTATAATATTCCTGTATATTTGAAAAAAAAAACATTTCTATAGTACTATTTCAATATATATTTGAAAAAAGTTATAATATTCCTAAAATTTTGAAAATTATTGAATATTTCCTATAATTTTTTTTTGAAAAAACCGTTCTATCATAATTCTTTATTTTTGGAAAAAACTTCCTAGAATACTTCTTTATATTTGGAAAAATATTCGTATGCATGTACATGTATGTGTGGAAAAAAAATTCTTATAATACCCCTATATATTTAAAAAAATGATTACTGTAATATTCCAATATATAGGAAATAATTTCTTAAATATGTTTGCATTGTGGAGGAAAATACGTCCTATATTTCCTATATACAGGACATGCAATTGTACATGAATCATGTTACAGTACATGTACATGTATAAAAATGTAAAAAGGAACCTACTTGTATTCATTGTCAGTGAAATCCCTTTCTCCCAAAACTTCATGGACCCATCCAGGAGCAAACAGGGCAACGGATAAACCATAATTACGGATGCTTTTGAATGCCTGTAATAATTTGAACAAAGGATGTTTACGTTAGCTTTGAGATTCCATAAACCCAAATATTCATTGTGTTTTTACAATAATCTGTCAGCCATTTACTCACAACATCTGAACTGAATCCTCCTCCTCCTGGTGTCCCACGACCAAAGACATCCACACCAACGTACACATCCGTAACCCTATTTCCTGCAAGTTTTACTGAACTTGCTAGTTTAACATCGTCCCAGTTGTAGTTCAAATAAATTCCATCACAGGCTTCAAAAAATGGCCTAAAAACACCAAAGTAAAAATAAAAAATCCAAAAATGGACTTTATTGAATTGTATAGTTATTTTGTAAATCTAGAAAGTTTGAGCCTAATTCCACAGGATTCATATAATGACCTGAAAAGTCAGTGAAAAATCAGGAAAATTGAATTGTTTTTAGTAAAAGTCAGGGAAATATGATAAAGTATGCAGTATTCAAATTTTTCAATATTTTCTGTAAATATGTCAAATTCATCTTCAATAAGTGTAGTTCCGGTAGGCATGAAAATTTTAACTTGGTCAGGGAAAGTTGAGATTTTGACAGGGGAAGTCAGGAAGGCTCACAAAATTTAGTGTGTGTCCTGTCTACTAAGTAGTTTTAATTTCAAGAAATGAGTAAACATGATAAAACAGGGTTCCCACTCACCTGGAAAGTCAGGGAAGGTCAGGGAAATGGGAAGTGGTCAGGGAAAGTCAGGAAATTTAGCAAAAACTAGTGAAAAGTCAGGGAAATAGCTGAACAAAACGAAATTAAAAAGAAGGAAATCTAAAATATGGTAGACTAATTGTGAAAAATGACGTGAAAAATGCTACTACATATATATTTACATCCACATGGAGGTACTTATTGGATTACCTAGATTTAATGGTACTCCCCATGTATTTATTTGCCCTTGTTTTTGAAGTTGGTCAGGGAAATTTTGGCAATTGGTCAGGAAAAGTCAGTGAAATCAACTGGTAAAAATTAGTGGGAACCCTGTAAAAATGCATTGAATACCATTAGGGTTTGGAAATAAGTTGCACTACATCGATGTTAACCAATGCATTTTTGCCACATTTAGGCTATCAATGTGAAAAACAAAATGGTTTACAAACAGTGGTTACTTGAAAGTAACCAAATTTTTTAATATTCTGACAAATTTGAACGTAAAATTCTCTCATTTTGAACAGAACATGCTAATCCATACTTTGTTTTAGATTGCTAAATAAGAAAACAAAATCGCTTCTGTCAGTCATGTGTACACATTTTCAACATTTTCACTGACCTATTCTTTTAATGGAAAACGCACTTACATGTTCAGAAAATTGAGCTCATTTTGCCATTTCAGTTCGCCATGTACGGTGACACTGTCGTACCAAATGACATATGACCCGGGAATGACCTCACGCATTTTCACAGTTAACCAATAAAGGAAATTTTGCAAATGTTGAATGTGCGACTTCTGTATATTGTGCATAAAAATTCAGAATTAAACTTAATAGCAGTTCCATTGAAAATTTAAAAAAAAATTAATAAATTAATAGAAAACATGCAAGTACCTCAATGGCATTTTCAATGTTAATTAACCAGCCCTCGAACTTATAATGTGCAGCAATTGCAACCAGCTTTTCGATGAATCGAGCGATGAGAACTCTGTCTTCGCCATTGAAAACTGTATTGCAAATCTCAGTTCCACTAACATCTTCTGTTATTAGAGTACCTATTGAACAGATATTCACGATAAAAAATAAGGAATGAGAAACTTTGCTCATTTTTGAGTAACTTTTTAATAAAAAAAACACCTCCCGATCTAGCGACATATAATGCATATCGATGGCTTAATTCAGAAGTGAACAAGTGAACCATTTGACCCTGGAAGTGTCCCTGATTAACCTAAAGTTATAAAGAAATTAATTTAACCAATAATTGTTAAAGTTACAGAAGTGAAGAGTAGCGAATATCCAACAAGGTATCATCCCTAAAAGTTACAAGTAGTGAATGGTACCATTCGTTGGCTTATCTTTTAAAAATTTCTCGATACCTGGATTTTTATAACAATACACATTCGCTACTTTTTTTCCATTGACTTTATTCAATAGGTAAACTAAAGGATATGTGCACATGCGCTACTTTACACTTTATTTATTTCGCTTTTCTGTAACCTTAATCAAAGTCAAAGTAACGAATGTGCATTTTAAAGCCTTTTATTTCTCAAATTGCTTAATTAATTTATTAATTTAATGATTTAACAAAAAATTAGCACATCTCTTATAAAATATACATATTGTTTCATCTGTTCACCAAATTTCACCCTTTTAACATTGTTTATTTCCAAATTATACCTTTTTTCCATAAAAACGCTATTATCTCGAAAGAACTTTTGGCTCATTCGCCACTTCTAAATTAAGCCATCGATATATTCATAAATGAATAATACTTCTATTTCGAAATATATTCTTAAATTGATTTTTATTGAATATATATTTTAAAATATATTACATTTGTTGGTGTGATAAGTATGATAAGATAAAAGACTCTTGCTATTTATTCAATTATACATTTTATTATTAAAGCAACTCCAAATTGAACTGACATTTCTATTAATCAAAATTTTGTAAATAGTTGAAACTGTTCAAATTGTCAGCTTTATTAAATACCTAAAACTGGTACTCCGTGCAAATGACCAGCATCAATCCAAGATGGCGGTGGAATGGTTATAAAACTATGGCTAAAGTATACAAAAATGTCCACGTGACTCCAGTGGAAAAAACGGTAGCAGTTTGGTACGGTTACTCCTTGGACAAATCTAAAAGAAAATGCCTTTATTAAATGTCTCATCTTTCCAATTGAAAAGAAGTAGGTCTCAATAGTTTTACAACAATATTTACTTTATAAAAGCTTTCTAAATTTGCTTTTGTATTCCATAGTTTGATTTTATCAAATAGTAATTATAAAGCCAATGTTGGCATGCCGGAAACTTGTATCATGGTCAATAGTGCTCACACACTTCCTAGATAGATGGTTTAGTATTGATTAGGTGGTTCGTGAATGTGAATAATTTAACTTAATTTTGAAGGAAATCGTGATAAAATTTTAGGTTTTTTAAACATGCAGCGATAAGTCTGAATTGCGCAGGATACTGTCTTTCCTGTGTTCTTGGGTTGGCAATGTGTGTATGGAACCGATATTGTCATTGTTAGCTTTTACATTATGTCAAGTGAAATGAATTAAAGGGAAAGTCCCACTTTGAAAGAAGGTGCATGGTTGTAGGAGAAAGAGCTTGAAAAATTAGGAAAGGCATGGAAATTGCAATTAGATTTGAGCCCACCAATCCAAAAAATAAAATTTTTGAATACATGGATTTGGTTGCAAATGCAAAGCTCAAATAGATACCATTTTACTGACAGTATGTAGCGCCATCTACTGGCCAAACGGCATCAGCTCTTATGAAATACGTACACATACATGTTCTAGAGGGCGCCACCTACTATCAGTGTCTATTGAAATCTATATGGATAAATGGCATCTATCATGTGTTTGGCAAACGTCGTGATTTCTTCAATATGGAAACTCTGCTGCAAATATTATTGTCACAGCCATTCATATCTATACAATTTAAATATTACATGCTACAAGGTGGGACTTTCCCTTTAATATGCACTTTGTGCAATCAGTTTACAAAATGTTCTTTCATTTGCATAAATGAAAGAAACAAAAATCCATTATTTAATTATATTAAACGAAATTTACTTTTTTTTTCCAGTAGACCTATTTAAAATTATTATTAAATAAAAAAATATATAAACGCACTGTCCAGTTAAGCTGTAAACTGACTTAGAAAAATATTTGTGGTCTATTTCTTAATACTTTTAAAGGAATGATTACAATCAGTGATTTATAATAAACTCAAATAATTTAAATCAAGAAGTAAATTAAAGTGATTTAGATTAGAGAAGCATAAGCAATATCTTCCAATCCACAAAAAATAGTTCTATATTATTGTAGTTTTATAAATATTAAAACTGGAATGATACTGGCTGCAGAAATGAGACAGTTTCTAATGATATAATTATGCTTCATTCACATCAGTTAACATTTATAACATTGAAAAACAATCTGCAAAATCTGCCCAATTTACGTACTGATGGTGTCTACTAAGTTTCAAGTGCCATTTTGTATTTTTGTACATATTTTACAAGCTAAATATTTAAAAAATAATGTCTAGAAAACTTTTTTTAAAATATACTAACATAAACAAAGCAAGAAAATACTTAGAAAAGAGCCACAAATGTCTAAAACTCATATAGAACTATGAATGTTAGGAACTTAAGTATGTTTTAAGATGCCAACAAGAAATGTTTACAGGTTGAGCCACAATGTGGCACATGTTCGGCCCAAAAATGTAAAAAGTAGGAATTCAAATTAGCCGCTACTTATCAGTTCGCCCTCTACCGGCAGATGTTACCGGCAGCTTGAACCATGCATGTTTACAAATAGATTTTTAATTTGAGTTTGTGGACAGGTCAAGAGTAATTTACAACAAAATATACAATTTTTGAATATGGTAGCAATTTTTTACCTGTCATCCAGATAACCTCCTTTCATATCATGGCAAACCAAGGTGCGGGGTTGAGAGGGTCGACTATTTGATCGCCTTTTGATCGGAATACTTGCTGTTTTTAAATAACTGGAAGAATTTTCCCATTTCCAGAGCTGATCCAGGGATTCCAAAGGTTTCACGATGAGGTCTGGATCAAACGTCTCGTCGTCTCTGCTGGAATCACCCATTGCTCACACGTGTATTAGTTGAAAATGGGTAAACTTCAAGCTAGCTGGATAAAGTGGATAGCCAAGCAGTACAAGTGAGTATTAGAAAAGGAATAAACATCATTGATATATATTTTCAGTACCCACCCCTTTCTTAGTATTCAAAATATTGATTAAAATCTACATCTTATAATGTTAAGCTTACACATGCAGTGACATTTTATAATCCAGATGTTTTAGGCTATACCCTATCAGCTGATTCAAAAATGCTCTTAATTCACTTCCTGGTTAAACTTTTGATAATGTAGGTTATTGTCAACACAGTACAGGAAAAGAAATATGAGAATATAAATTTATCGGGAGATCTAATTTGGATAATAATTAATATTTAATAAACTTGGCCCAAGTGTTTTAATGGGCGAGTTGTGTGTTTACGATACACCCTGTAATTTTGTGACGCAAGCCAAAGCGCCATACTTATATTTAAATTGCTTACCCTGTAGGAATTCCATTCATTAATTTAATGGAATTAGGCGAGAATTAGGTCAAACTTTTTATAAAGCACGTAATAATTTCTAAATTTGTGGCATTTAATTGTGAGTTTTGCAAATTATACTGATTGTCATGGCATTTTGCACATGGCAGTCGGAAGAGCATTTCAGGGACCATTTTTCTTCTGGTGAGTTATGTTACCATATGTTTCTTTGAAGAAAAAAAATCCCTGTGAAAAAAAAATTACATAATGCAGTTGCATGACTACACTCCAAAGTGCAGATTGCAATTCTTGCCTACAGCATAGCTACAATAAAATGCAGCCAGATTTTTGGTTTCTAACAGTTTTCTGAAATACAATACACTGCAGTAAAACTTCTTCCAGAAAAATTTATTCTCTTATTTCTTGGAAGGAGATTTTACTGCAGATTCATGATAAAACTGTTAAAATCAACATTTCTGCTGCAATATTATTGCTATAGACCTATTGCATATTACAGAAAACCTGCAATATGGGGGTTGCAGTTGACTATATCACTGCACAGTATTTTTTTTCACTTTCTTTTAATTTTTATATTTACTGTGGGACTTTGGAACAGTACTGCAATTTCAAGGTCGTGCTGATCTGACCAATTCCTGTAACTGTTTTAAGATCATCCTTACTAACTATCATAAGTTTATTTTGAATTGCATATTCAATAGCATATAAATGTAAAATGCTTAACCTTGGGCTTCACCCTAGCCCTACTAAACCAATTCACAGCACCAATTTTTTAATTGTATTTATGCAAAAGAATGATTATGGGTGGCAGTCATGGTGCTTTTCCTGCATTCTTGAACTTTCCTCTAACCAAGGGGCTTGGGTATCTTAATCTGTATTCTTTGCATAACTATTGAAAAGTAGAACAAATTAATTTATAGCACTGATATTTGGCATTTGTAAACATCTATTTCAGGGAATTATGTCTGTGCCAGTTGTGGGTACGAGCTGTTTTCCAGCCGTACCAAATACGAACATCATAGCCCTTGGCCAGCCTTCACGGAAACCATTCACCCCGATAGCGTTTCTAAGGTCCCCGAAGAGGGTAGAGCCAACGCATTAAAGGTTAGATTTTGTATTCTTATTCTAAAATATTCTTGTTTGCTTTTTATTATTAAGAAATGGGTGCGACTTATTCCATACAAACATTTCCGTAAGGAATGAAAACAATGGGCTCTACTGTTTACAAATGACCCTAATTGTCCCAACCTTAAAATTTAAAAACAAATCAATTTATTTTACCACTTGACACCGACTAGGTTTCATGTGGCAAATGCGGCTTGGGATTGGGACACGAATTTCTTAAAGATGGTCCGGATGAGAAGTCGCGCTTTTGAATATTCTCGGAAACCCTGAAATTTGTCGCCAACAAAGGCAAGCTGCATGCATTTTATAATTAAATATTCTTTTATCCAAAGAAAAAAAAACCCTCTTGCTCCCAAATTTGACAATTTATTAAAATTTGCTAAATCATTTGTTTGCAGATGGCAGTGTTGCCCAAAAATCTTAGGGAGAACTTTGATCGAAATGTAAACATCATAATAACATTTATTAGCATTCCTCATTAACGAGTATTGTTAAACTTGTATCAGTTTTCAAAACCTAACGAGTACTATTGGTACAAATGACGTTATGAAGAGAAAGTTTTTTAACTCAAAAAATGCTTCATGACTGATGATATTCCTAGTTTCCAGCTTGAAATACTGATACTTTTATTTACACTTTGTTATCATACATAGTCATTAGTTGTTAAAGATAGCGTATAACAATCAAAAATTAAAAATAAATAATGCAATCGTTATAAGTTTGAGGGTTCGTTGGCTAAGGGTTTTTCTGGATTTCTGGCAGGGGTAGTTTCACAGGTTGCAATTCCTTGTTCTGACCATAATTTATGCTTAGAATTGCACACGAAACGTTTTAAAGTCTTACACTGGATGCAAGTGATCACCAAGTGTTTCTGACGTTTGCCTAAAAATAGAAATTGGTAACATCATTATGCAATGTAGTATACGTGCAATCTGTGGATGTACAATATTGTTTTTACCCCGAATTCGGACGCTGGATGTCAAACCTGGAATTAGCACAGCATTGCATGCTTTACAGATAGTCCTTTTGATGCTTGGGTCACTGAAAATAATAGTTTTCTCAACTTGTTGCCACGTATTTACTAAAATCTAGCTATTGGAAATTTCCCAACAAGTGGACCATTTTAAAGGTGTAGAAATTGTTTTGGCTCGGGTTTTTTTTCGGTCCTTGCTTAATTTCCCATAGCTTTAATCTTCCTCCCTTTCTTATTACATGCAATCTGATGTGCTTACAGTTTAAGAACTCCACGTGCTGCAACATTACTTAGAACATGACCATAAAAACAGGAAACTTGAGGTTGTTTGGTGTTGTGCTCAAGCATGGTTCTGGCTGCCTAGAAATGAAACTTGACTTATTTACATTACAGCTACTCAATAGCTAGCTTACTATACACAAGCCAAGCATAAAATTTACCTGATACAAATAATTTATTCTCTCATATAAGTCCTTCTGTGCCAAATTTTGCTTTCCCATTTTCCCAAGTTGGAAGAAATTTGTGCCATGCAAAGTGCTAGGGACTTCTGATTTTGGTCATTTTGGATAACTATGGCACGCCTATATGCTTATGCTAACAAAAATGCACAGAGGAATTTCATATTACATCTTTCTCAACGCCACTGCACATTGTCATTATGACATTGTTGGTAGAGGGAGCATTCAAATATTACGTAATGTCCCCTGCCCACCTTCCAGATAAATAGGAGCCTATAATATAAATTTCAATGTATGCATATTTCAGTTGTGTACACATGTGAGATAAAAATGTCAAATTATTTTTCTTTAATGAACATAATATACAAAATATATTTCTTCAACAATAATTTGCAAAACAAAATATTTTGATCTTCCATTGTGTATTTAACATTCTTCTACTGGTTAATGCCATTGTATCATATAGTTTCAAAGGAAAATAGTTGGCCCTTTTAACCTCCCAAAATAGAAAAAAAAATAAAAATAAAGGGATACTCTGCACAATAGTCACATTATAATGATTGGTGTGATGAAAAAAAAAAATTAAACCAATACCAATTTACATTTTTTTTGCATATTCCTTTTTTGGGAGGGTCTCACACAATGGCAACAAAACGACTAAGCGATCATCAAAATGCAGGTACTTCGATTGGGCGAGTTTAACATTAAGTGCTGCTTCAATTTTCTAAACAAGTTCAAACTAGAAATGGTGAGATTGCAGCGTAAAACAAAATCATAGGCTATTTACTAAATATTTTTGCAGTGATATTGCTAGGCCTTTATAAGCAGGCTGATCTCGGTAAAAATAATACTGACCAAAAGAACAAAACTGAAATGGGGGTCAATCCAAGTTTGGATTTATTGGGGACACACTCATATTGGAGGAAGATTTATATAAATCCCAAAAACTCATTACACAGCCAACAGCTCGAGACTGCTTGATATTATGAGAAGTCCTTGAGCATTAGGTCAAGTAAAAATATTTACTGCTCTTAGTTTTGTATTAATGGAAAAACAAAAAAAGGCTTTGAAAATAGACATTTTAAGAGAAAACAAAATAGGTTGGGTAGGTTTTGCATTGTTTTCTGCACTCTGCCTCTGCATCTCGAGAGAGCATTTATTCTATATTTGACTTAAAATAAAAAACTACGAAGGTGGGATAAAGGCCATCATCACTTTTTCGGTACAGTGTCGGGGCTGTATCTGCGCCGCTTTTTCATCGGTCCTTCCTCGCTTCTGTCATCGCCGAGCCTCTGTGATTCCGAGTTAACATCGGAAGGAGATTCCCCAGCGGGTTTGACCACAATTGCACTCCTGACTTTTAATTTTAAACTAGATTTCTTCGTTAGCTCTTCCTCCTCCGAACTATCCTTCGATTGTGACATGCGGATTGTGCTCCTATTTTCATTTTCCTGGTTGGGAGATGGATGGTCCGTTATATTGCTATCCAAACCAAGACGAGGCGCATCTGGTAAAACTCTAATAAGAAAATTCATGCCAATTAGAGGATGTTTGTCATACCCATGCTACATTATGCCATTTGCAATCCTGGAAGTGTTACAAAACAAATGTTCAGTACAACTGCATTCCGAATTAAATAAAAAAGCTTAATTGCAGATTTGTTTTATAAACTTTCTAGAATGTAACAGTTCCACTGTATATTTCAGGGGGCAAAACGGACCTTCGGAGAATGATGACCGAACGCCGCTTTACGGTGTCCTGTGGGCGCACGCAATGCGTGATTTCGTCGGCTGCAAAACCGCTGAAATGCAATAATTCATGGAAATTATTTTATACCCTGGCAAAACCCCTAGCTGTCCATTTTTGGAAGCCTTGTCACCAACATCCAAGATGCTATGTAATGCCTTACCTAAGCATCGTGACGCATCCTCTAGAAAGTGGCAAACATAGTATTGGTCTGGTGCAGCGGATTGGCTTAAATGAAAATTTGCAGCCAAAGCTCAGTGCACTGTCACTCATGAATGATACAGACACGATGGGCCGGTCAAAGATGTGAATGGGATCAATGTGGGAAACTATACAGCCTCCAGGCTGATAATCGTTTATAACAGCACTATTGAAAAAACCCTGAGGAACTATACGGGCCTTGACAATCGGTTTGATGACTAGCTCGTTCACCCAAGTGGGAATTTCGTCAACTTCCCCAGGCGGATATAAACGTTCCATGCCAGGACCCTTTTTGGCTAATTGGGAACCATAAGTGTAACCTTCCCCAAAGAAATATTTATTCCTCAAAGGGGCTCTATCGACTGTGTGAGACTTATAATGCCCAGATTCGGCCTCAGCCACGACTTCGTCTATCTTTTTCTCGATTTCTTCGCATTCTTCCTCACTGAAAAGTCTACGTTGTTGAATGCCCTCATGCAGGCGGCGGAGTGTTTCCAGATTGCTATCTTCTTCGTCTGAATAATCGTAATAATTGTTATTGTATGAAGTTACCCTTGGCCTGTACTCATTCTTCAGTGGTTCTGGAGATATGTTGGGGCTTTTCTGAGTCTTTAATTTCTGATTTTTCTGCAATTTCAAGCGCAAATCTACAAACTCGGCCGCCATTATTCAGTTTTTCATGTGCCTGTTTTTACAGTGTGGCCGATTTCTTAGCAGTGTGACCGGGTGAATTTTGTACTTGTTTGTTGTTTACCAATCGGCCAAAAAATGTAAGTTACTTTCTTTTATCGTTTTCAATCTTATCCATCTTAGTATATTTTGTGAATAATGCATTTATTATTAAATATTAGGGGCCTTGGGGAACTTATTAGCCAGTTTATTAAGTTCTTGTCTTCATAAAAATTAATTTTAGGGCCAGAAGCCGAAGTACCAGCAGATCTCGTACCGAATCCAAACGCCGGAATACGGCCAAAAAAGACAAGGGAAAGGACAAAGAGAAAAAGCGGAGAAGCGTGTCATCAAGCTCGAGTAGCAGTGGAAGGTATTTATAAAATGTGTGAAGTGGTATTAAATTAAATTTCCAGCGAATTGTAGAAATTTACAGTTTGACAGTTGGCTTGTATAGTCTACTGCAGTACCATGGTACCGCAACCTGTGATTGTATTGTTGTCTGATACTTTCTAGATGATTAGTTTTCTATTTAGTAAAAATATTTAAGTCACAGAAAATCACAAATGTTGCAAAGGTATCTGGCATTTACATAGGCTGCTAGGAATTTTTTGTAATTGTTTAGTTCTGGTAGTAGCAGTGGGTCGTCGTCCGGTAGTAGCAGCTCTTCAGGAAGTGGAAGCAGTGGATCCAGCTCTAGTGGAAGCTCAAGATCCTCCAGTTCGAGTTCATCATCTACGTCAAGCCGAAGCAAGAGTACTGAGCCTGATAAAAACAAAGTCACTCGAGATCGCTCCAAGTCTAGGTAATCTTCTTCGCCTTTAAATATGCAAATCAAAACCCCCAGATCTGATATTAAGCCCATTGAATCTTTGCTCATCTTTAGATCAGAGTCGCCAAAGCGCCGTCGACGTAGCCCGACTCCAAGACCCACCAAAATCCACGTAGGCAGGCTGACAAGAAATGTTACCCGAGAACATATCATTGAAATATTTTCTACCTACGGGCCGGTCAAAGGTGTTGAAATGCCGATGGACCGCGTTCACCCGCACACCTCTAGAGGATTCGCTTACGTCGAGTTCGAACAAGCGGATGATGCCGATAAAGCCATGAAGCATATAGATGGAGGTATGAAAAACGTTTAATGTTTTTCTGCTAACTTCTGGGATGCTTGCAGCTGTTACTTTTTAAATATTGTATTTTAGGCCAAATTGATGGACAAGAAGTAACTGCAGCGCCTATTTTGTTGCCTAAAATCCGCCCGCCGCCGATGCGCCGCAGCCCAATGCGGAGACCAATGGGCCAGTCGTGGAGACGGTCCCCACCGAGATTCCGTGACAGGAGGAGGTCACCTCCACCGAGGTATCGATCGCCACGTCGTAGATCGAGGTCTCGCTCTAGGACTCGATCACGATCGCCGGCACGCAGAAGGCGCTATAGCAGGTCTAGTTCCAGCAGTTCACGCTAAGTTCTTTTCTCTTTTTTTTTTCATGTCAAACCATTGCACTACCTTGCAAACATATATATTGGACTTGTTCGTTCTAATGCAATCCCATTCTTCATTTATTTTTAATCAAACATGGTAATTGTTACCGTGTATTTGAAATGTATTCTTTATCATACTATTTGAAAAATACTGCGCATTAAATATTAGCTCACATTCCATGCTTAAGGGTTTTTAAAAGTTGTTTGAATTTTTTTTTTTCTTTAAATTTTGCATTGAGCATTTGGGTTTAGTTGCAAAAATTGTCTATTATAATAGCTGGGACAATAGCGTAACTAGGATATACCTAATGGGGAAGGGGGTGGATCAGATACGAGTTTTGGAGACAGTAGTCTCCCAGCAGGGGTAGATTCCTTTATAATTTTGAATCCAATGTTGGGGGGGGTGGACCTCCAAACACCCCCCCCCCCTTCCCCCCCGGGTACGCCTATGATCTGGGACTTTGTCTTACATGGGATTCATGGGAATTACTTCAGGGAATTACGCAAGATTCATAAATTCTGCAATATTCTCACACAATTTTTAAATTTTGACGAACGTTCCCAAATAATTTTAAAATTTGACAAACGTTCACAAAAAAATGTGAAAATTTGACGAACCCGCTTTTTTTAACGGGTATACTGAGGTTGCTAATATATTTACCCGGCTTTTTTTGAAAGGGTATCTGCAACCTCTGCGGCAAATACCTATTTGTCAAATTTTCCAATTTTTTGCGAAAATTCGTAAAAAAGTTGAAAATTTGAGGAACATTTGCAAAAAATTTGGAAATTTAAAAAAAGATGACGTCAACAATAGTGGTGGGTGGGTCTTTCTCTAAATGTTGACAAAGGGTGGGTGGGTACTAAAATCGGTATTTTTCGTAAACGTCATTTCTGGACAGCACCTTAAATTTTTTTTAAAGTTTACATAAGGTAAATAATAATAATAATAATAGGCTGGTTAAATTCACTTTAATCGAAAAGTTGACAAAGGGATCTGTGGGTCCTAAAATCAGCATTTTGTGTATACGTAATTTATGAATGGCGCTAAAGGACTCCGTAGCTGGCGCAGCGGCATTCTTACGTCACCAACCATTCGCCACGTTGCGGTCGCCATACTTGGTTGATAGTTGAGGTTGGTAACGTTTCAAGTACCAAAAATGAATATATTTCGACTTGTAGGCGACTTATCACATCTTCTGGCCGTTATTATTTTGGTACTGAAGATATGGAAAACAAGATCGTGCGCAGGTAAATACAAATATGCAGCAATTGATCCTTATTTGCAGTACTTTTGTTTAGACAAGAATTATGAGACGCAACCGGCACATTGTACTTGAAAGATGCCAAAGTCATGCCAAATTTCACTGCCAAATGTAATCCATTTATCAGTCTCATACACGAAAGTAAGGATTAGGCCTGCTTGTTCCAAAATAAAAGTCAATGTGCGCGCTAATTGTAATAGATTTGCTGGCATATGCACGTGCATTGAACACCATTTTGGAACAAACATTTCTTCTCGCAAGAATTTTCAGCCTTTCATATCTCAGTTTGCTTTGTGGAATAGGCCACAGACTACTAGCAAACAATTTGTACAAAAATACAATTTGTATTTCATTATCCGAAAGTTATTATTTCTAATTTGTAGATTTACAACGAAAACAGATCGAACCTCCCCTTTTTTATTTTTGACAACGTGTACCCGAAACTGATGCTTTTGGAGTTTCCTATGACAAATGATAGCTTTGTTTTGAAAGTCAAACATCTATAGAATCTTTACTGTCTTCCTAACTAAGCTTCTTTGTTAGTGTAATTTGACAGTAATTTGCACGAACCTTGCAATATTACATTTTTAGAATGGTTTATTAGGTTATCCTAACCTGCATATTCTTTCAAAAATACGTAACTAAAAACTATCCCTGTGAGGCACTATTGAATTACACAAGGTAGTCCATACCGGGCTGATCCTTCTTCTTTCCTGATTTGGAAAGGACTTGCGCAATTAACCTTATATTATTATTGGATTAATAGATGACACTTTCAGTTTATTACATATGTAATATAGTTAGGGTTGTAGACTAGACACGTTGACTTGAATTGAAAGCTTAATTGTGACACATCATCTCTCGTTCATGCACTTAAATAAAATTATGGAGCTGTACGCAGGCCCGTAGGAAGGGGGGGCCGTGCCCCCCCAAAATAATTGGAGTACCACCATGGGCGCCGGGATGGGGATGGGCGGGGTGGCCCCCAGAGTAGTTTTACTGTCCCCATGGCCCGTCTAGGGGGGCCAACTTGCCATTTAAAAAGTCTGGAGATAGGCAACATATGCTCTTTTGGTGATTATTGAGTGTTTTTGAGCAAAAACTTCGCCTGCGGCG